>BMAV01027473.1:146177-162642 GCA_019973955.1 Trichonephila inaurata madagascariensis | reverse complement strand
TTAATTCATTAATTCTATTTAATTAATGAATAAATAGTAACCAACAGAAATAATGGCCCCGCACCACATAAAAAAAAAAAAGGAAAATCGCTCGTTGTGTTGCTGTAGATAAATGGGTAGCGCTTTGGGCTTTTCATCCCAAGGTCGGGTGTTCGAATCCCTTCTGGAATGACCTAATTTCTTTCCACTATACTATTTTATTAGAATAATTAAATTTGATTAATGAATAAGTAGTAAGAAACAAAGATAATAATCCAAAACCATATATAGAAAAGAAAGTGGAAAATTGTAAGGAAAATCGCCTTCCATTTTGCCACTTAATATTGGGATTCTGTCAAATGTATATACATATTTATATTAATTGCAACTTTTTAATAAAAAGTAACTAAAATAGAAATTTTCTTTGTTGACCTAAGAAGGAATCGACTTAATTATTTGTATATAACTTGATTTTTCTCTCTTTATATAAGAATAGTTTTCACATGGTATATGTACAAAAACCTGGATTATCAGAAAATATTGCTTTATTTTCTCCCGAAATAAGAAGCCATAATATAAGGTTATTGTATAATTTTATACGTTGTTATCCATACGTTTATTGATTCTTTGATGCTAAAAAAGAATTTTATTGCATTTATGTATATGCGTTTTCTTATTTTATGTAGGTTGTATAGTTTGTTATTGCATGAAAGCTGTATTATGTACGTAAAAATACTATATTCAATTTATGTGATACATTCTGTATTCAAATATGCGCAAATAAAAAGTGAATGAATGAAAATGATAATGTTACTAAAAACACATTAATTTTGAATGGTTTCTGTGGAAATATTGAGAGATTTCTTAATAATATTAAAAATGATGTATTTAGGTCAGTGTTTCTCAAATTTTGGGGCGCGCCCCCCTAGGGGGGTGATACCTCTACGAAGGGGCCGCGAACATATTGAAAAGTCGAGAACAAAAGATTATTTAAAAAAATTATTAATTTACTCAAAGTAAACAAACAAAATATTTCTGATATAATAAAATATAAAATACACATTTACACTGATTACAATACACTTATAATTGTATCAGTGCTGTGCAAAGTATTTTATTATTAATTTAACAATACTAAGTTAAGAACAAGTTTGATAATTATCAGTGACCACATGGGCTTGTATTATCACTTATCTTGATAATTTGTACGGTTTTTAATTAATTCCTTAACTGTTTATTAAAAGTTATGCGATTCGCTTCCCAATGCCACCGCTTTCCACGCAGACGAGCGTATTTTGATGTTTTTTGAGTAGGAGGAGAAAAAGAGAAGAAAATAACCAAATATACTCTGAAATAAGTAAATCCTTCGCAAACACTGTCAAGGTCCTCTTATTACATTCCGAAGTCTTCGGAATAATTTTATGGATAGCACTGCACAGAAAAGATCGTACTTCGGAAAGACGTATATATACGTCCAGAAAATTAATGCTTTGGCTGAGCGAGACGTTTATGTACGTTGGTGGAACATAAGAGGTTAAAGTCGTATTGTAGCTTTAGTGTCAAAGTATAGTATTATTGAATTCAATATATTGTTATTGTATGGAGGGGGTCGCGATGAAAATGATGATTGAAGATTGGGTCGCGTGTATTGAAAGTTTGAGAAGCACTGATTTAGGTTATTAAATCTGAGTTTGTTATATATATATAATTTAATTTCCTTTTCTAAAAAACTTGCAAAATTTATTTCTGAACATAAACTGTCCATTTATTGTAAAATACTTTGCAAGTGATCACCACAATATCTGAGTTTCTTTCTTTCTCACATATCTGAGAATGTGCTGTTAATTTGCAATATTTTGGGAAATTTCAAGGAAAGCCATTAAAATGAGTAATTATCAAACCTAGATAACCAACCGAGATGATGGGCGAAATGTCTAAGATTTTAAGACAAGCACAAGGTACAAGCTTCTAAATTTTATTGTTACGCCTACTGCAATGTGAAACTCATGTGGACAATTGAAATAGACCGGATCTGTAGTGCAATTACCAGGGAATGGTTGTCCAAGAGACATGACGACTATTTAGGTACATATTTACTTATTACATTGTAGAGCTCTTACAGTGCAACATTTCCTTAACGGTCTCGTGAATTTCCTAGCGCTGCATGAAATTTACTAATTTAATTACTACAAAATTTACTATTTCCAGATGACAAATTAGCGGCAATATGACAAATATTTACAAAAAAAAACCTTATTATTTCCGTTGTGATGTCGTGAGGCTTTAAAAAACTCCATTTCTTGGTAGTGAGAAAGAACACACAGTTAGTTACCCAAAGGCCTTTTGTTTATAAATTGATTTTTTAAAAATATAAATTCAAGATTAATTATTCTTATCTTCTCCACCTTTCGCTGGATAAAAGTTCAAAACTGGAACAATGTTATTTGATCTTAAAACGATTATCGCCCAGTGCGCCCATCCCCGCAAACCCTTTCGCAGGTATTGTCCAAGATCACTCCCTCGAGTGGTTGCACTGAAGACTCCGTCTTTAAAAGGTCATCGCAGTTCCTTTCTCTTTGTGCTTGAGGTGTGGCTGCCCCCTAACCTCTATCACGCATCAGAAGAAACAAAACTGATCCAGAAGGTAATGCATAACATAGAAGAAGATCCCCATTAAATTTTGAGGCGACCCTTTAAAACCAATCGACGGGCCTCTTTCACGCCCCCAATCATCTCTGATTTGCAAGCGTAGCGGATCTGCACACAGAGCTCCTCATCTTTGTCTCAACTCCATTTGTTCTTTGAGACAATAGGCTGGCGGGATAGATATTAAGTCCATAGTCGTACCTAGTGCATCAAATGGAGGGTCTCTAATTCGTTCTGTCACATTAACACTTAAGGTACCCTCCAGGGTATGCCTTTATCACAAGAGAACAGGCTTTTTTATTCAGATAATCCGTGGTCCACATGTGCAAAGAAACCATTCAGTTGAAACTGTTACCAGGAGTGTCCTTTATATAGACCATTTAAACTTAAGTCGTCGGAGAAGGAATATGTGTATTACCAACAAAGCCGTCTTAAGAATCGTCATAACATATATTTTTCCCAAGACATGAGGGAAAAAATACACGGTCTCTTTTGGAAATTACAAAGCGCAATCACACAATGCTATTTGGGATTATAATGCTATCTGGAGGATTACAATGAGCAGAATGCCCATTTGGGCATTCTGCTCACTCCCGTATATCAAACTTGACAAGTATTCTTGAAGTGCTCGTCTAATGATCCGACGCTACAGCATCCTTTCCATGCAGACACACAGAACTACTTGTTTAATACGGTGCAATCAAAAACGACATTGAGACAGACAAACGATTTCTTATTGTTATCTGATTAGGTAGGATATATATATATATATATATATATATATCATTCCATCCATAAATAAGTCAAAATTCTTCCTAAATACACATTCCTGACATACTTTCTTCTGGAGAGAACTAGGAATCCACTTTAAAAGAAATTGATATAGCAGTGGAGGTTCGATGATCTACGTAGGAAAGATTTCAAAAATACATAATAGTCTTCACGTAATTAAAAGAAATTTTATGACAAATTTGAGGAAATAGATGAAAACTCAAAGGTCTATGATTTTTCTTTTTTGGGGAGCGGGATTTCTTCCTTAATTTTTTATGGATTGAAATGTTAATCCACATAGGGACCATCTGATCTCCTGGCCCAGTTCTGGGAAATCATGATATTAGAGAGAGGAATTCACTTACTAGATTTCCTGACCCTAACCTCTTAAAAAGAAAATTACAATTAACTCTCTCTCTCAGAAACACCCTGGAACGAATAAAGTATTGTCAAAAGACAGAAACCACCATAGGTATTATTTTGTACAGGAAAGTTGAGAGAATATTAAGGAGGAACCATAAAATAGAAAATTTGAGAACCTGCTCAATCTTATCTAAAGAATTTTTTTTTACTCTGTAAAGAAAAACGTTTAATGTGTTGACTTCAAAAATATTATTTTTTAAATTTATGTATTAAATAATACTTATACAGTATACAGTTTCATGGAAACCTTAGAAAAAGATCTAATTTTCTAGGAGAGCTTACTTCTAACCATTAAAAAGGACAATAGGCTTTAGCCTTTTTACAATTTTTTCGGTTGCTTGTACATTAGATTTATTTAATTAAAATTATTACTATGACTGGTGACTAAAATGATATATAATTTAAAAATTATGAAAAAATATGATACAAAAATGTGAATGCTTTTATCAAAGTATTTAGCTTTCAGCACGCACTAACGGTGTTTTTGCAATTGAAAAGATATTAGTAAAAAATGCTAATGCATTTTCAATTACCTTTTGGTAGTCATTAAATATTTATATTTCAAACTCAGATTATATAAAATATTTGGGTGCTCATTTATCATCATTTGCTTTTAGTTCAAATGAAACTTTATGAAAGATTTAAACTTTATATATAATTCATATTTAATATTAAAACTTATTTTTAAAGCTCTTATTCTGAATTCCAGAAGAAGACTAAATATATTTTATAATAATTCAAATAAATTGAGAAAAGACAAAACATTCTGAATGTTATTTTAGAGTAAATTTCTTAATCAGGGGAATTGTGTGTTTGTGCGTGTGTTCCTCAAATAGTTCCAGTAGTTGATATAGATACTAAAGGTATATATATATATATATATATATATATATATATATATATAAATATATAAATATTTAAGTACATTTTTTTTAATAGATAAATGTTAAATTATAAAAGTTGCATTTTACCAATTTATACTTAAAATGATCACATATTAGCGACGAAAATGCTTTCGGATACCAGGCTGAATTATAGGTAATTGAATGATTTTTAAAAGTCATTGTGTGTTGAATGCTAAAGTGTAGGGATGATATATTGCAATATAATTTGGGTCTTCTCTAATATTTATTTTATTTATCGATATAGCATAAGATTTCTTAAAATGGTTTTTATTTAATTTTGAAGTACTTAAGTGTTATTTGCTTATTTTTTTCCAAATAATGTGGATCCTAGAAACGTAAGCACTGAATAGATTCTGATTCAATATAAATCTAATTTTAGTAACTTTAAGGCTATTATTTATTTTTTTTTATTTTTCAATAAAATTGATTGATTGCTTAAATGTTTTTAACATGAATTTTAAAAGTAACAAGAAAGCCATTAGACTCTAATTTTTATCTACGGACAAATGACAAAGATAGCACTAAAATGGAAATTCAATTTTTAATTGAAAGTGACCATTGGAGTCATTGAAAGTGACCACGGGAGCCTAGTATTCAGGGTCAGAGACCCTCGATTGGCCTGTCATGAATTCGAGCCTAACACCACAGAAGAGCGGCCGTGTAGAGGATGCTGTTGCTTGTTAAATATGTTGAGGCTCAAACATCCTCCCGACTGCGTGTTATGGAAGTTAGGAGAGGGTGGGCAGTTCAGGTGTCGTCTTCGTCACTTGACCATGGTTCGAAATTATAAAGTCCGTCTCCAATAATCCTCATGCAGCTTTAGAGTGTGATGTTTATTTTACGCTCCCATGCCACTGAAGTTTTTTTGTTTATCGATAAATACGATGGGCATCAATCTATATATACGGCGATATGGAAATAGTACTAAAGATTCAAACCCAACATACTACAGAAACAAATCCATTCGTGATTTCTTTAATGTGACTATTCAGCTGTAATATAGTTAGTGCCTTCAAGTTTAACGAGAATTCAAATTGTAATAACACATAATTATTTGAGAAAAAGGTGCCACATGTAAAAGTATTAGCTACTTTTATACTTTATTATAAAATTTTAATGGCTGTTTCATATTATATTTGTAACACGTATACTAACCCCTTATATTGGACTGAATTTTTAAGATATTTTTTATTAAAGTATGGATCTTGTTATGTTTGGTTTATTTTTCATTTATGATGCATTTTGAAGCAAAGCGAGAGATACTGGAGATAGACTCATAATTTTGAATTAAGGTTAGGTAACAAGATAACCTGAACTAGTATTCACTTTCTGAACTTCTACGCCTTTCCAAAGTTAAGACTATCTGCCTTGAGAGATTAAAAGTGCTTTAGTACCCTCTGTATGGTAGGTCTTTAAGGGCATCAGGACTCGAACCTATTGCTTGACAGAAACACAGTTGAACACAAGTTCATTGCCATGGCCACTCGGGTGCCGCGTTTAGAATTATAAAGAAAAACAGAAGAAAAAATATTTATCATACTATCAAGGGCTTTTTGCCTTACAAAATAGAATCTAATGCAGTATACCAGCATTTTTCAAACTGAGGGAGCGTGATAACTCTACGAGGGGGTGCGAGCATAATAAAAACTCGAAAACCAAAAAAATTATTTTTAAAAAATTATTGATTTAAGGAAAGAAAGAAAACAAAATGCATTCTGACATAATAAAAAACAAAATACACATTTACACTGATACAATACACTTATAAATGTATCACTACTGCACAATGTATTTGATAATTAATTTAAATATTGTAAGTTATAAGGGGAACAAGCTTAATAATTACCGGTTACTCCATGAGCTTGTATATAAAATTATACACTAAAGCTAACACTCATTTTGATAATCCGTAAGCTTTATAATTAATCCCTTAATTGCCGATTAAAAATTTCCCGATTTACTCCCCAATGCCATCGTTTTCCACCTAGGAGCGTGTAGGAGATGTATGGGAAGGGAGAAAAGGAATAAATAGGCAAAACTTCTGAAATAAGTAATTCCTTCTCAAACACTGTCAAAGTCCTTTTAATGCATTCCAAAACCTTCGGAATAATGTTATGGATGGCAGTGCACAGAAAAGATAGTACTTCGTAAAGACGTATATATACGTCCGGGACAAGTAAGTCTTTGGCTGAGCGAAACTTTTATATACGCCGGTGGTAATTGAGAGGTTAAAGCAGTATTGTAGCCTTAGCCTAAAAGTATAGTATTATTGAATTCAATACATTGTTATTGTATGGAAAGGGGTCACGAGGAAAATTATGATTGAATATTGGGTCGCAAGTATTGAAATTTTGAGAAACACTGCAGTACACAATCATAAAATTTAAAGAAAATTAAATCCATATGATGAAATTAGATTCGTACTTTTAATTGCTTAAAATTTCACAAAAACAGAGAAAAAGAGAGAGTAGAAATATAATGAGAAAAAATATGAGTCATTATTTTCGCTATACTAAATGTCTAATAGCATTTATTTAATAGTTATGGAACCATTAAATGAACGTTAAACCACACTATAAAGTGTGTGCTTTGTAATATATAAACTTTGTAATATAACCTAACATTATATTAAGCTAAACCATACGTTTCGTAGTTTATAGCATACTTTAAATTTCATGAACTTTAATGTTTATAAACTCCACAATATATATAGAATCATTTTACTGTTCAGAAAAGCATTAATTTTTTTAGTAGATATGGCGAAACACTTTAGAGTTAATAATAGATTGATAAATTGCTTCTTAACATCACTTTCAAGCTACTCGAGGGCTGCTGGGAGTGAGTAATAAAAGTATTTTCAAAAAGGATGCTATGCATTTATTATTTTAATGTTTAATTGTATGTTTTTGTATTTCCATGTGTGAAAGTACAAAAACATACCAAATTACATCTATACAAAATTAATACAATTGCTTGAGGTTTAAACAAACACTGATATAAACTCACTATTAGATAATGATTTCTAACTAATAAAACTAAACTAATTAAAATAAACTAAAAATAAACTAATTAAGTGTCAGAGATCAGAAAATACAAATTTTCTTACGTTCATCCTTCACTCAAATAATATCATCTCTTATACATTCTAACATCCCTCATTTTGAAAGATTATTACGAAAGCTTATACAGGAAAACTAGGAAAGTCAATTTGCCTTACCTTCTACTTCTTTGCATGAATTTCTGAAAACAGATGCGGATTCTTTTAAGAAGTAAAAAGATACGAACTGAACAAACTCGTAGAAAATATCGCAATGAAGATACACGAATTTTACAGTTAGAAGGACCATGTCTATATAACAGAAAAGCAAATATTTACACATGCAAAAGTTTTCAACCATTTATTAGAATTACTTAGCTATATTTCAATTGCATCTTATAGAAAGGTATTATTACTTGTTTCCTTTGTAATTGATTTAAGAAAATAAAATTAACGTTCTCAAAAAGTTTCAGTTACTGGTTAAAAATTATTAAGATTTCTGTTTATTAGAAACTTAAAAGAAATCTATAGTATCGGCTTGACAAAGCTGAGTAAAAAACTATTACTAACTTATAAAAACTTATTTCTGAAGTCAAATATGGTAATTTTTTTCATCAAGATTTATGATATTTTGAAATTATTCCAATACTCTAGTAAATTAACATGCATTGAATATCCATTGCTTAGCACAAACACAACAAAATTACAACTTTTCTTACCTAAATCAAAATAAAATGCATTGATTATTTATTTGTCACTGTATTCCCACTCATTAAAAACAGGAAACGCAAAAAAAATTCTGACTTCCATCTGGTATAGTGGTTAGTGAAGCTGAGTGTTGTGCCTTAGGGCCTGGGTTCTAATCCCGGCGAAGGCGTGAATGTTTGTAAATGTATACTACCTTGGTGGCAGAGGGTTGCTCTAAATAGCCATAGAGCCACTCACAACCTCTCGTGACATTGGTGAAAAGAGATGAGAGGTGGGAGGCTCCCGAATAGAGCCAATTTGTTCAGTCACCAATATGATGTCCAATAGTACTGTCTAGCACTCCGATCACATGGCATTGACGACAAAAATTGCCAAATAAAATTAAAGTTTTCTTCTAAAAACAACTCGCTTCAACTTTTGAAAGTCATCCTTCATTACCTATATCGAATTTTACGGGAATAAAACAATGGAATTAAATGAACCCTTTCACGGTTAAGGAAATGAGCAGTTTTCATTTACTTAATTCACTCAGTATCACGAGTAAACAATAGTCGAAAGTGTGGCAGCTGTTTACCACCCACCTTCTTCCGAAAATATCACCCTTCTCTGGCGATGCCATAGATGCTCGCCTCACGCGTTTTAAAAATTTCTTAAAGTATTTTTAGTACATAAATAACAGTTTTTATACGTACTTTAAACTAATTAATAAATGATAATTATTAAATAGTAAATTATAAAGGATTATAATCAATTATATAAATAATAATAGTTAATTATAAATATTGAAAGGACTAACTTCTGCTAAGTCTTGAATCGTCTTCTGAGCTTGATATACTGTGAACTAAGTCTTCATCAGACTCAAAACTTGATGAGATTTCTGTATCACAATCATAATAATCATCATAATAATTATCTAACTTTCGCTTCTGAGCCATTTTACTTTACAAATATCCTAAAAACGCGTCAAATAACAGTAAAAAAAAAAAAAATCCTCCTTCATTATGAAAAGAAATTCATGGAACCCGTACTGCCATTTGTTGACAGTAAAACTAACTAAATTTCGCGAGTAGGATTCGTATGTAACATAACCAATGCAGAATAATTAAGATGAACGAGCTCAGCTCTTCAGCTCGCATTGGGGAAATATTTCACTACGCGAGTAGTGCTCGTTTCTAACCATTTTGGTTGAAATCTTGCTCCCGAGAGGAACTCGTTTGCGCGCATTATGAAGCATGATTCGATTGCGAGCTGAACTCGTTCATAACCATCAAAGGGTTAAACAAAATAATTTTGATATATAAAATGGGGAAGTACGCAATTACTACAAGGGTAATAAAAGAGCAATTCATTCAACTTATCATCATAATAATTGCAATTGGCGTTATGTCTCAAAGGAAAATGCTTATATTTTCTCACCTTTAATGAATAAAAACATATTTTAACAAATCAAAAATTATTACTATTTCTAAAAGTAAAATTGTTTCATAAATGAGTAAAAGAGATAATTATACTTTAGAACCAAGTACTAAAACAAGTACTAAAGTAACTAAACTAGTACTAAATTTTAACGCATTTTTACTTTAAACAAGTACTCAATTTTAAAATTATTTTCAAATGCTTCAAAACTGTTCACCTTGAAAAGATCCATATTCTCTTTACCCTGAACATTTGTAAACTATTTTAATAAAAAAACAGTTGTTATGATAAATCAATAAAGATAAACAATATTTATTACGGAATCCAGTACAAAATTACACTCTAATTTTAAGAAAAGAGCATTTGTTCCAGCCGAACTTTCAACAATGAGATAGGAAAAAAAAAGCAAGATTAATTAATTCAATGAACTTAACTTAATGATCCACGTGATCATTGTTGGGCGAGTTATTTAAAGATCTTGAAGAACAAATGTTGCAAAAGGCAAGGCAAACAGAAAAATCCAGCGTTACTTCATTCGTGACATCTGTGTAAACTGTGCATCTCGGTATACTTAGATATGCAGACAATCGATTCGAATGCTGCGACTTATAGTTTCTTTTAATTTTATCGTCTTTTGCAGCTGAAATTTTAAATCAGGTGTTTAATTTACTCTTTAATGAGATTCTCGAGAACAGTCTTTGTTTTATTATAAACAATACTCATCATTATGAGTAATGGTGCCTTTTCATTTGGTTTTGAAACAATACTTGAAGACCCTGTAATTCTAAAGTTTCAGACAGCAGAAAGATCAATATAAAATCACCATTTTCATTGATATATCTTTCTTTCTTATTAATTCCGTTCCTAACTAGGAGTTTATGATGTATGTACTGTGAGTCGAAATAATTTTAGCGATAAAATGCATGACTTCCAGGTTATAAAATTAAATTCGGAGTAAATTAAACATTTTTGAGGACAGAAACGTTTGTACGATTTGTGATTTGTTGCTTCTATTGTAAATTGTTTAATATGAATAAGTCAAATATTTCGATTTTAAATAATGTATTCTTGCGTGAATAATGTACCGTAAAATCCGGCGTATAACGCACACCGGTGTATAATGCGCACTCATACTTTCAAGCTGCAATTTTTAATTTTCAGGTATATTCGCCGTAAAACGCGCACCTCCTTTTTTACGAAAAAAACTGAAATGTTCGTATGCAATGCTGTAATGTTTTGAAGCAATTGATTTGAGTTATATTCTTAAACTTTTGCAAAAATAGTATACTTTTAGAACTGCAACCTTTCAAGTTCATTAAGAATGTCATTTTTTTAAAAATAAACAGTGTTGTGAAATATGTATAAGTCGAATTTTTTTATACTCATAGCTTTCTTTTTTATTTTTAAAGCTCTCATTTTTATACCCGGTGTATAACGCGCACCTGCAAACTTCGATATTATTTTAGGTTTTAAAAGTGCGCGTTATGCGCCGGATTTTATGGAATATTGATAATGATATGGAAATATTAACCCCTTGCCTGTGTATGGAATATATTTAAGAAAAACGTGCCAAAAATGGAATTTTTTTTCTTTTTAATTTTGTTTGTTATCATGCTCAAAATGTTAAACATAGATTAAAAAAAATTTTTTTTTGAACGAAATTACTACAATATTTAATACTTTTCTATATATTGGAAATGTTAATGAATTACGATAATTTTTGTTCCAATTCTAGCAAAATAAATCTAATGACATATTTTGAAGATAAATATAATAAACTAACATACAACAATATTATTATTTATATCAATTTTATGACCACCACACATGTCCCTCAAAATCCTTAGAACTTAACAAATTTCTTTCACTGTGGTATTTATGTACTGCAAAATTACAAAAATCCAACAAACGGCCCTAAGCTACCGAACCTTTTACGAGGAAGTATTGCTATGTATTGGAAAAATGGTAAATTACATATTATGCATTACACGAACTGAGTTCGGGCTTTATGGGATTGAAAGAGCAATTTTTGTTTGACTGAACTCGGCTCGGGCATTCCAAAACTAGACCATTTGCGGTGCCCGAATTGAGCTCGGGCGTCACAGGCAAGAGTTTAAATGTTAGTCAATATATATATATATATATGGGAATTCACTCACTCACTCATCACGAGATCTTTTAAACTCTTTGACCTACAGATTAAAATTTAGTAAAAATGCTGCTTTTGTTGAGTCGAGATCCTCTAAGAAAAGGTTTTGTGGTAATTGACTCCCATGAAGAGTTACGAAGAGTGAAATTCAAGTCTTTTTTTCCCATCAAGAGGTGAGAGCTATAAGAATGTTTTTCAATACATATGAAAGCGTAATGTTAAGGCTTATACATCAATAACTTAAAACAACATCATTAAATTTCCTGAGATTCGAATGGATAAGTAACTGTAGCAGCTGTAGTGTAATACATTTATCAAAAAGTATTCTGTAAAGATTTAAAATGATATATTTTCTGTAAAAATATTAATAATAGTTTATGAAAGTAATATAGATTTTAAGATTTTATATATATATATATATATAAATATTTTATCATTTAAAGTAATGAACTGGAATTGTCCACCAAAGAAAAATTTTAACAAGGTAGGAAAGTTAACCTTTACGATAAACAATAGTGATAAGAAATATTAAGCAGCCTCTTTTTCAAAAACATGTAAACATTCCTTTAATTTAGTATAATTCTACACACACACGCGCAATCATCGGTTTTGCTAACAACATTATTTATATAAAATGTTCATATTTATGAAATCCATTAAAATTTATAAAAATATTTTGGTGTGCACCTTAACACATGCTGTTGAACTCTCATAACAACACAAAAAATTCATATAACACTCACATTGCGGGAATTAAGACTTTATAAATTTCAATGATCGAAAAAGTCAAGACATGCGCCTTTAAAGGCTTATTTTGAAATCTAAATCTTCTTTCCAACAAAGAAGTGTACATTCTTATAGAAGACCAGTTGCTTCGAAATATATTATTCTTGCTAAAATAAGGAAATAAAAGAAGCAATTACTTTGCAATTTTTATTCTTATAGCAATAGTTACACAAAAAAATATGACTTAATATTTTAAAAGGGATTTCTTTAGCTTTAAAATTAAAGACGAACATTGTACACATAAATTTGTTTTTCTGTATCAAATCTCTTATGACTTTTAAGTTTAATAAAAATAGTTTTTTAATCTAATTTTTAGAATTTCTTTAAAAAATGATGAAGTTACCTTTTTTATAAATATGCAAAAATAAGTTGATATATGAGTCTAATTTTGACATAAAATCTATCAATATGCAAAACAATGTCAATTTTTATGTATTTAGTACACCTAACTTTTTATTGTAATTTTAATTAGGTGTTTTTTTATTTATTTATTTTATTATAGATAAAGGTTGATGTACTTTAAATCGCCTTGCTAAAATTCATGCATCCTAAGAGTAAAACTCTCGAAATTTTTCTGCTTTAAAGAGAAAAAATTCTTCCAAAAGCTAAATACATTACGTAAAACAGGATTGATTGCCAAATTTTTAAAAGAAAGGAAATGTGATCTATCTTCCATTATGTCA
Source organism: Trichonephila inaurata madagascariensis (assembly GCA_019973955.1). Classification (NCBI taxonomy): domain Eukaryota; kingdom Metazoa; phylum Arthropoda; class Arachnida; order Araneae; family Nephilidae; genus Trichonephila; species Trichonephila inaurata. The sequence goes on along the minus strand of BMAV01027473.1, from coordinate 149,139 downwards.
TTTCTACAAACCCAAAATGCAGCTAAAATGGGTTTCCAAAAACCATTTTAAAGTCCTGTCATTTAATAAATGAGTTTAAGAATCCATGGAGAAATAAATGTAATGTTCTTCATCTTATATTTTGTTTCTTATATTTGAATCTTTTCTTGTTTATACATATGCTTTTTGTTTTATGCAAAATGTACCATAAATAAACATCATGTTTTATAGCTTTTATGCTAAAATTTTCCATTTTCAAATGGTAAATGGGATAAGGATATACTTAGCTGGAAATATCCTTTGAAAATCATATCATCACTTCTTATATCGAAAAGAAATAATATAATTTAACTGTCTACTTGTTGATGTTTTTCAGTCTCTAGGAACATATTAGATGCTAATATGATTAGCCAAAAAGTATTGTAAATATATAAAACAATTTGAAATATATATTAAATGAAAAATGCTAAAGCAGAAACTGATTTTCTAAGTAAAAAAACAACGTACTATTTCAAAAGCTATTTATAATTAAATTATTTGTACTGAATGAATAAAGAACAAATTTCTGTCTGTAATCTTGAAAATTCTAAGATTTTGAATTTAACTAATATTGCTTTGATTTCAAAATACTAATAATTATTGTTAACTTTATTTGGTTGTTGTTTAATTTGTTATTTTTTATAGATTTAAAAAAAATTAAAATTTTCAAAATAGAAAATAGTTATGAATTTGTTTCTTTTCTTACCACTGAAATATAATGTTTAAATTTTAAGGACAATCTTATGTATTTTATTTAGAAAAACTGTAACATTATTATTGATATGATTGGCAAATGTTAATTTAACGCCACAAAGACTTCATTCAATCAGTCAATTATTTTCTGTCCTTGTCACACAGTTGATTTATGATGACTGTAAAGTTTATCAACAAAAACAGTTTATTAAAGGATAATAAAGTGCCAATAAATACAAGGTGTGTCAGTACAGCGACTGTAAACTTCCAGGACAGATAGAGTATAACTAAATGATGGGAAATCACATAGGAAAGCATTGTCGAAAACACTTTCTTGGAACTCAATCTCTTGAATTTCTTCTTCTGGAACCGTATGAAATCGCCTGTGTTTGTCACGCTGGTGGCTACAGTGGATGATCAAATGGCACAGATGGTTATCGCTTCAGCTGACATCGCCAGCATACCAGATATTTCGAACAATTCATGTGACAATCACTTGCCCTTGCATTTCTGAAGTCTAGATGTTATGCATTACTCGTATTGTAAACACATACTTTATTTATTTCTCAGTGCCCATTTTCCTTCCACTCAACATCACACCCTTTATAACTGTTTTCGCGAATAACTCCGACTAAACGTTGTTTGCGCCTCCATGTTCTATGTTGATTTGTCCTCCCTATGCTGCCTACTATCACAGCTATGAATCTGTCAGTTGATTTTGGCAACACAATATATAAAGTAATAATTACTAAAAATAAAGTTTATAATATTTCATGAAATATTCAGTTTCGTTCATTTCTCATCATCAACAACAAAAAATTTGGTTTTAATTTAAGTGGCAGTAAGGCAATATAAATAATTTAAATTGTTAAGGAATACAATTCAAAAGGTCTTCCAACATAAATTATTTTATTATGATTCTTCATCAAATAGTTTAAAATAATAATATAACGAAGCATTCTGATTTATATCCTAAATTTCATAAGTAAATTATCATGTAATTCCACATATATATATTGCATATCACATTTGAAGAGCAATTACATAAATTTTTTATTAGCATGAAGTTCTAAATAATACAACAGAAAGATATATACTACTCTTAACTCTCCGAAAAGTCCAAAACAAGTGCGAAACAACCTTCCATAAAAATATAATGCCGAAAAGTGCTTCACCTGTAGCACATAAATTCAGATATATTCTTAGCAATTCAATTTAGCAAAAGAACTTTCTCAGAGTAAATTGTTTTCCCATGCTACCAAGAATAACAATAGAAGTACAAGCTAGTTGATTACATTGTATCAAGATGATGCATATTTTTTCCTACTCTTTTAGCGGATTGGAAGTACACCTTGGGTAGCAATTTGGAGTGATTGGTTTTGATAACTTCTCACCTCAAGGCCTTTAGACCAAATAGTAGAATAAAAGTCTTAGTACTAGCATCTCTTCCCCATATACTTATATTAATTAATTAATGTATTTTATTTATAAAAGTTGTAAAAAATTATAATTGATTAAATGTGTTTAAGAATGCAATATTTATTTTGTTGAAGAAAAAGAAAACAAACGAGTCTTACAGTAGTCGCATATGATGTATAACATCTGACATGTTATCATAGAAAATACGCAATATTAAATTTTTTTCCTGAAAAAATATGAAAAAAAAATCGGGTATGCTTGGAAATAATTTTTATCGAATAATTATATCTTTAATGAAAATTGTACTTAATTAGCAAAAGGAGTAATGCAATATTTTATCAAAAATAATTATTCTTGTTCAATTTGGGGAAGAGCGGAGGCAACAGACTTATGATAACTAAAATATGATACATATACTTGTGATTTCAAAGTATTTAAAAACCGTTGAAAAACAGCGTCAATAACAGTACCACTGTTCGTAGTCGAAACATTTTGATTTGTGTTCATTTCGAGCTTGAGTTCATCATTCATAAAAGCTATGAGTGGCTCAGCTTTTGGCAAACTGAAGTTAAAGTTAAAATCACCACTCAAAATCAAGGGAAGCAAGGGATAATTTTTTTAAAAGTACAGAACCACCTTCGTTATATGGTAAAAGTACAAAATGCAGGAAATCTTTAATTTTTTTTAACAGTTTGATTCGAAGAAATGTATACGACCACCGAAATCACTGTTTGTCCATTTTCAAATAAGCATTCTGCCGCACTTATGTCCCCCAATATCGTGACTAACGGATTTAGAGTCAAGCGCTCGAGTGCTTGATGGCTACTAGAGT
>BMAV01027473.1:106809-141177 GCA_019973955.1 Trichonephila inaurata madagascariensis | reverse complement strand
ACAGTAGTTGCTCTAACCAGTCATAATATTATGTAATAAGAAAAATGTTACAAGTCATTATTCAAATTTAGTGATACGAATAGTGTTCTTCTATAAGTTAGCAATAATTTATAGTTTATAAGTAAGTAAATTTTTGCGTTGATAAATGTTTTAATATTTCCAAAACTTCATCGTTTTCTGCACGTAGTTTCTCTATGTTTTACTTTATCGAATTTCTTGCATCGTAAAATAATATTCTTTAGTCACGTCCGTGATAAAGGTGTACGATAATGGTTATTGCCTCACAGAAAGTTGCATTACGTGTTGTATACTGATTTTAAACTATTTTCGTGAAATAAGTTAATCAAATTTACAGTTTTTTTTTTTATGCATTAAAATTTTTACACGAAAAACAAGAATTTTTATTGGAATATATTAGTGCGTGCAACACATAAAAAAGTATATGATAGAGTAAACATTATAAAGAAACCATACATAGTATCTTGTTATTCTTCAATTCTTAACTAATATTTATTTTTAATCGAATATCTCGCTATTTCATGAAAACATGTAAATTCACGAAATTAAATTGTTCGCTTTTTCAATAAATTTAAATATACTATTGAAATGATATTGCTTTTATATATTTGTGATAATTTTCGTTTTGGTTTGTTTTAGTCAACGGTGCATTGTGTAATCCAATTTTTTTAACATCTAAAAACATAGGAAACACCTCTCCTTCTAATCATTTCTTTTCTTTCTAAAGAAATGCACTTAGTATTTAGATCAGTAACAATTCATATTGTGAAAACATTTCTCGGTATTTAGATTCATCAGGCTAATAGACTTAATTTAACGATACACTTTAAGAAGCATAATTTATACTATTTTATAAAACAGTATAGATTGAGTGAATAAAATATTAATAGTATTTTGTTGTTAAAATGTTGATGTTTAAAATATTACAGAATAAATTTTAAGCAACAAATTAAGGTATTCAAGTTTCATTAGTTACTTTCCATGTAGCATATTTTAATGGATTTAAATTTTCTATTATTACCATTGTTATTATATTATCCCTATTACTATATTTCAAAAACAAATATTTGTACAAATTTTGTTATTCTATTCATTCTATATAAATAATAGAATAAATATTAGTGACCGCGGGTAGCCTAATGGTTAGAGCATCAGACTCGATGCTCAATCAAACCAAATACAAATACCTTCCGAATACACTCTGATTACATGATCGTACCTGTGGGCTATCGCAGCAGAAACTACCAGTGTAAGGTGCTGGAGAATATTTCCCGTCCCTCTAGCTCATGAGACTAAATTGTGGTGACAGATGGTGTCAGCCTGGCTCTGGCAACTTTCCTTCCTTCCTCTCAGGAAGGACACAACAACAACAGAAAATAAACATTAGTGAAATATATGTGACGCTTGAATTTCTTGTGAGCTTGTGAATTTCTTGAAAACTTCAATTTAACTTAAATGCTCATTCACGGAAAAAGATAGAATTTATAATGTAGCAAAAATATTTCGTTTCGGTTGCCATGGGCACTATCTACTGCTCGGACTCACGAGCCCAGCTGCGGGAGACTCACCAAAAATAACTTTTGTTTTCTTTGTATTGACTTTAATTTCTGTATCTTGTTCTTCTTATTATTAATTTTAATTATATATATAAGTTAACTGCAATCATAGTTATGGAAAGTTATGGAACTTTCCATGGCTGAATATAAGCTAAAGAAATATTCAGTTCGTGGAATAAAGTCTTGAGTCATGACTACCGAAAGCTGTTTTTATCATTTCACTTAAGTATCCCATTACCACATTAGTGTAATACACGCGACGATATCATTATTGAGGTTTCTATTGAAAAATGGTCCTGCGGAAATTAAAATTTCATTGCGGATAAACTGAATGACAGCAGCCAACAGTTTTGTTTCTATTTTTTCTTAGATTGAAGCTTGAGAAAAAAAGAAAACGTTACATAAAAATAATTGATTTTAATTGATATTCATATAAATGTACAATAAAATCGTCGTAAGACCTCTAAGTATTTAATAACGTAACAGTATGTAAATACTTTTACACAACTCTTACTGTTACTAAGAAGATTTGTCACATTTATATTACTATCATAGTGTAATAACAAATAAACCAAACGCATTAATTATTACTCCCTTTATTAATTAACATGTGGCTGAATATGATTTTTTCAAGTTGCGTACGTAGTTTAAGAGTTTCTCAAAACTGGTTGATGTAAAGAAGATTATTTTCTGAGTTTAATTAGGGCTGGAAACTGTTTCGAAAAGTGTATACATTACATTACTTGAAATAAAATAAAATAATATCTAAATATTTGTTAACATAATTTTTAAACTTCACATTAAATGCACTTATTTTGTGATTATAAGAGTTTGAATGAAACCCAGTGGTTGAATGGTTAGTGCTCTGCGCTACCTCACTACAGGTTCGAGTTTCAAACACCGGGCTGGACAAGGTTGACTCAGCCTTTCATACCTTCAGTGTATCGATAAATGAGTACCAAGCTTGCTTGGGAATTTAACACTGGAGGGTTCGCGACAGACTGAGCCTCTGACCGGAACATCTGCTCATGAACCTCAGGGTCCAAGATCGCGCATACTGAAGTGGGCACAATAGTAGTTAGCCCTTCTGGGCTGTTGCGCAACTGAATTAAGTTAAAAGTTTCAATGAAAATCTTAAAATATCCGAATGCTTGCGACAACTTTTTTTTGAAAAAATGGAGATATGGGTTTTTTTTTGTGATTTTTAGATTTATTTAGTATATTTTAAGGAAAAATCCTAAAACTGAAAACTGAAAAAAAATTATTATTATTAAAATGGGTGAAAACTGATAAAAATGTACAAAAAATTACATAAACCAGGCCCGCTCTGTACAAACATTTTATGAACAAATTCTCAATTTTTCAATTTTGACGTGTTACTTTGTTCTTCATGTTTGAAATGACCTTCAGGATAAGAGATATTTTAATTTTTACAGAAACTAGAGCACTTTATCTTAGTGAATATATAAAATTGCTTAAAAGAACAGTGATTATATTCACATGAAGGACTCTAAATTTTGAAATGAACCAGTTGAATGATAAAGCTGAAGGTCAAAACACTTCTAAAGTTAAATAGAACATACACACAAAATTTCAGGAAATTATTTAAAAAACTTTTTGAGCAATCGCTGTCCCCGTTTGAGTTTTTTGAAAAAGAGAAAAAAACATTTCGAGTAAAACGCATTTTAAAGTTTGACATCGTGTGTAAATTTATGGCAACTGCTTTTACTAAAACACTTATAGTTTTTGTTCTAATGAATGCAAAATAAAAGGCTTGGTATTTTTATAAAGCTTATAAGATGGCCTATAAAATAAAATCATAAAAAATTATCATTTTTTTGCAAAAGATCATGATTTTAGGATAATCGGATACCTAAAGAGACAAATTTACTTATTAGCATAAGTGTAAATTTATTCAAAGCAGCTCTTACACTAACATATCATTGTGCTCACGATTTGATGAGATGTTCAAGTATGTATGGAATAATTCACACATATAAAAAGCTTATCATACATTTATAATGTAATGCCATAAGTATAAATATAAATTGTAAATGTGATCTACAGAATTATTATTTTCTTTCTCTCGCGCTTAAAAATATTAGAATGCAATTCTAAAATTTGTGGTTATCTGTGCGACGCTATCACAGAAAACGTAATTGAATAAAATTTGTAATCCAAATTTATTACCTTGTTTATTCATTGCATATAAACTATATAGCTGGCACTTTGTCTACTTTCAGCTTTTGTTTTGTAAATAATGTTCATGTTGCTGTAACAATTATTTATCCATTGAGTTCTAAGCAATTCCAGATGGCATGTTACTGTTGCTTATCTCATATACTTACGCTCCGTTATGAATATATATGCATCACGTTCTTATATAAATAATAATTTTATTATTTAACATTATCTCTTTAAAAAATATTTTCATCATCCCTCAATTTATTTTAGTTAAGAATGAGAAGGAAACTATCTGTTGAGAATTTATAGTTATAAAATAAAATAACGTATTTATATATATATATATATATATATATATATATAGAGAGAGAGAGAGAGAGAAAGAGTATATAAAAAAAAATTAAACCGTATTTTTTCACTTTAACTTGCACAGTTCAGATATAAATTTATCTAAAATAACTTTAAAACTACTTTCCTGTTTTTTATTCGTTTTTTAAAACTTTATATTGCTTTTGCTTTTATTTTTAGTATTTAAGAGCATTTGATTCAAAGAGCATCTTCAAAAAATAAACCATCAATAATAGGAACTCTTTTAAATAATAAAGCTGTTAAAAGATTCACATAAGTGTAAACATTTAAAACGCTCTTTTTCGGCAAAAAGAATAGAAGTGGATTGATTTCTACTGTCTTGTAATTACTGTCCCAAATCTAATTCTTTACAAAACTAAAATGCTTGTTGTATGAGGCTTATAGCTGACAGATACTGAATACGAAATGTTTACGAATAATAAAAGCTGAAATGATTGATGAATCTGTTGACAGAATTGGCGACATTTTGTCGACGTGTTCACAATATCAAATACCTACTAAATAAAGTTTTACGGCGGTAAGTATAACAAGTCGGAATGATGATTTTAAGGATATTTCTCAATAAGTATCCAGAATTGTGTTAGTATGATTGAAAACTAACATATATTTGTCAAATGAAGTGAAAGTGTTAGACGCATTTATGTTTATATCATAAAATGTAACTTATTTTAATGAAATCCTTACTTACCTTTGAGAATTAAACTTTTCGAAATAGTGTAACAATGATACATTTCATACACCCTTGGCTTTTTCCAATCTCTTCATACATTTATTTAAATAATAGTTAATAGTGTCATTAGATGAATATTTAATCGTATTGTTATTCTAGATAATTGTTTTTAAGCAAATCTCATTTTATGAGTGTTAAGAATGAAACTGCTTGTTGAAAATATTCTTGAAGCCATTGCCCAATTATTTTTTACAATAGCATTCACTTTTTTCTACATAATAAAAAATTTAAATGTATGTTCCTTGTTATAAGTAATAACTCATCCACATCCTTTTTGATCTTATTCTGGAAAGAATTATACTCCAGGGCAATTTTTATTCATAATCAAACGTTGGATAACTGATTGTGTAATATACATTTTTCTACATATGTATATCACAATTATGGATATCACCAAAATTAGAACCTTAATAATTATAGAACCATTTACTTTGTTATAATATCAGTTTCATGCATTTTGAAAACTCCATTAACAGATACAATTTTTATCCTTTTTCTAAACTATTTTAGTCGTTATAATTTATGAAGCATAAGTGATCATACATTCTAGGCTGTGACGTCCTAGATATAAACTTATTTTTCGAAACAAATGAATTATTTTTTATAAATTAAATATTATTGAATATCTCAGGTTATAAATTAGTAAAACTTCAATAAGACATTATAGCTGAAAACACAACAAGAAAATAGAATTAAAGAAGTCTTATTTTGTTGCGAGTGCATTATATTGACAATTCCTATCTGTTGATAATTCCTATTTGAAATTTATGATAAAATTCAAAATATATTCTTGAATAAATGAGAAAAAAAAACATTTTTCCAAAAGTTTTCTAAGCAGATCATTCATAACATCATAAATATGCTTGGAATTTGTATACCAACGAAAATCCCACCTATGATGTTATATTTTTCAAGGAATCTAGAAATTAGGTTCTTTTTCAGTTGCTTGTTGCCGCTTGTACGAAATGTCCTATTTATGATGTTTTCCGCAGTGAAAAAAGAATTTAGTTTCCCCGAATTACAATTTAGTTCTCTTCCAACTAACAATTCATATAATACATTAAATTATATTTTAGTGATTCCTTCTTTTGTGTAAGTAAGAGTAAAATAAACACTAAAAAGTGTTGTATTGAAACTCAGAAACAGCACAGGATTTTTGTTCAGAAAAAAAATACTTTCGGATGCTTCTTCAATTATTACACTCAGTATTTTCCAAATACGCTTTTGTTAGATATATTAACTTACCTATTAACGTTTGACTCATTTCTATATAGACTGCATTTGTGATGCTTATTTTTATCATATATGTAGCTTACATACTTAGAAAAAAATTCTATATAAATATTCAATTCCGGTAGTTCTAAGTCAACAAAGCTCTCGTATAATATTTAATAAATAAATAACATGTAACCTAATTGATTGAACTATCATTTTTATAACAAATATGGTAATTTACTGCTATTTATATAAATTAGTACAACATAATTTGAAGTAACATTCTTTCAAATGTCTCTTAATTTATTACTCAAGAAAGGGAGAAATTCTTTCAGGGCTATTTTAAATATATTAATGTAGAATTAAATATATTTTATTAAATGAAGATTAGCTCCAGTACCGAAAAATGACAAAATTGTAATTAGTTCAATATTGAGAGATTTAGAGCTTTGATTTTATTCTTTCATCTACGCACAAGTATATCACATCACTCGTTAGTTCATAATACTGCTGTTCTTAATTTTAATAAATAAATGATAATGTCAGAATAAACGTATTAAATGGATTTTCTTTTTTAAAAAAAGAATCCTATGCTTTTTAGAATCCTAGATGACCAATGGAGAATAATATATGTTGCCCAATTTAATCCAGGCTAGATTGGACATGGGCCAAATTCCATAAGATGATTTCCATCAACTGACTTAAAGCTTTTAAAACAGAGGAATGCCAAATTCCATAAGCTCTAATTTAACAACATAATTTCTTAATTAAACTCTTTTATTACAATTTATATCAGGTTATTATTTTTTTAAAAAAATTCTTATAGTTGCAATAATTTTTAACCTTACAACGATAATTAATATCAAAATGTTTCAAATATAACTTATAATCTGGCAGAAAAGAAAACTGAATTAAAAAGGATTGATTTCAATATGCTATAGTTAATATCAATAAACAAAAATATAGCAAAAAAATAATAGTTTGTGCAACGTAAAAAGTAATTATTTTTCTTCTAAAGGAAATATTCATGAAATAAGAAAATAAATATGTAACTCCTTGCTACTTAACAAAAAAAGAAAAGCCGTTGTTTTTCCGTAACAATAAGCCCAAATAAATAATACATCATAAAAAAAAAATTGAGAATTGCAAAAACTTTTTAAAAAAAAAAAAAACAGATTAACATGACTAATGTATACATCTCCTACTTAAAAAGCTTAAAATATAAACAAAGTAAACAATTTATTGTTGTGTTAAATACCCATCGTAATTATAAGAATACATAATTAACAAAGCTAATCTTTATTCTTAAATTGAAATGATCTTCTTTCATATTTTTATTCAATGAATCTTTTAATAATTTTTTTTAAAATAAAATTACAATGTTTTTAATTTTCTTTTTCTGTAGAGCTTCTTTGGCTTTACTTTAAGTACACAAGGTTTCTTTTTTTTTTAAATTTCAGAATCTAGGATATTATCTTATTGATTAGTTACCTATATTAGGTGTACATAGAAATTTTTACATAGTATTTTTATTGATGGATGATTTTTTTATAACACAGATCATTTCAACGTAATATAAGAAGTAATTGTAATTAATACATTAGGAAAGATAAATCAATTACTGTAAAATATTTGATTGACTGAGAAATAAACTACTTCTTTAAGATATCTTATATACTTCGTATTAATTTTTTATCATGTACAATTTCCTTCTTCATTAAAAATAGAATTTTAATACAGGGTTAAAAGAAATGAATTACCTGATTATAAAATTTTATAATTCTCAGATGAATAAACAGGAAATGATCATTAATATGTCATTGTAAATATACAATCTGAAATTTTGAGTTGGTAACATTGTTTATTTCAAATAGGTGTCAGCAATGCTGTAATCAAGATGTTTTTGAAATTATGAACAGGAGTGGAAATGGTGTCGCAACGGGAAAAGGCACTTTGTGTGTCAATAATCACGGTTCAGCGTAAATTTCAAAGAAAGTACCATAGAAATGTACCTGACATCTAAGAGTATAAAAAGATGGTATATAAACAGTTCCAGGAGACTGGACGCCTGTGGAAAGGCAAAAGGCCTGGACGATCAGGTTCGCAATGATATTATATGGGTGACTTAAGGAAGTCGCATTGAACACATTTATGAAAACAAATTTTACTTTACCTTAGGAAACGTTACGTACGAAAACAAATTTCATATTATATCTTTACAATGGCATCTTAATTATCACTTTCTCTTTATTCATCTGGAAATTGTTGTTATTGTTGTCGTGTGTCTTTTATCCTGGAAACATATGAAATACAAGTGAAGAAGAACAGAAAGCATACAATAAAACAGAAGAATATTCACATTTATTACAGATGATGATCCCACCATATAACAAGGGGTGCGCTGCTTTCCTTTAGAGGCGGGAATCCATTACAGGTGAAAGAGATCGACTTTTTCCCGAAGATACAACCATGTCTTACACGGGATTTGAACACAAACTCACTCGGTTACAAGCCTAGTGTCATAGGCACCATACTGGCTCGGCGACTCTGGGAATCATTAAATTTGATAATCGGGTCATTCATTTCTGATAACCCTGTATATTAGTATTATTCCAACAGCTACATGTGTTCATGCGCTGACTGGATGGCGTAGTTGGTTAAGCGCTAACATAAGCCCAAGTTTTCGGGGCTCGACCTTTGTTCATGTCGGTGGATTTTCATGATGCAAAAAATCGACAGCTTCCTTGTCGAATGATCCTGTAGCGAGTAAAAAGCTCCCTTCAATGCCTGTTTGGCTTGGGCGCTATCGGCAGAATTAAGTTCCCAGTACAATTACACATAATCAGAGCTCAGGTGCCTCCCTCTGGAGAGGAGAAAGGGTGTCAAAATTAAATCGTGGGAATTGGCATCCACCTATATAGTTCCACACTGAAAGGTGGTACCGGTTCCAAGGGAATGTACTAGGTCCACAATGACAATTACCAATCCGCCGCCTCATTTGAAGGGAAAAAATATTTGTCCATGCAATAAACGTAGAATATTTTCTCTATGATATTTTTGGCTATAAAATAAATTATCTTTAATGGATTGAATACTAAAAAAAAATGCCTTACTCCATTTTTTTCTTCAAAAAAACGTGCTTAAATCTGTTATTTACTAGAAAGACGACAAAGGATGTTTTTAGTAATAGAAATATAGATTTCTAATCCTAACTTGAAACATATATATTTCAATGTATAATTAAACTTAATGAGAGAAAAACATTTTAAATAATACACGTGGTGTGCCTATATTAATACATGCGTCTAGTAATTTTTACATCAAATTTAAATGTTCATTTATCTAGCAAAAATATTAAATGTGAAAAAAACGAAATAAATAGTTAATCAAAATATTTTTCGTATATACATATAGACATTTACAGTTTATTTTTATGTTTTGTGGAAATAAATATTTTTAAAAATTCTCTTTTATATTCTGTTTTTGTAGATATTTCTGGACTCGTTTCTTTTGTAGTACGATTCATATTACTCAACAAATGTGAGACGTAATCTTTAACCAATTCATTCAGTCTTTGAATTTTCAATATCAACTATAAAGTTCATATGTTCCTCAGCCAAAAACCGGAAATGATGGATGGTACCACGGGGGCTATGGAAGAGGCTGTAGTACGCTGAATAGTAGACAATGATACCATTAGAATAGTTCGGGCCTGTCGAACAGTCGTCCAATCTTGCCTCGCATTTGTTCATCTTGGCCTTCCAATGCCTTCACTTCGTCGATAAGCTCCTAGCAGCAACCATTGTAGCCAGCACCTTTGCACGGATATATCTGCACGTTGCAGGTGACGACCTGTCGTTCGGTATGACCACACACACACACACCCAGCTTCACATATTCCATACAAGGCGACCGCGTTTGAAGTCATCCAGTTGCCTATAAAGTCTACGAAAACGTCATGATAGCATCATTAGTTTTTTCTCTAGGAAATCACAACGGCGTAAACGAAAGGAAAAAATTAATGTTCCTTAGCCTTGAAAATTTGATCATTTGCATGTTCGATAAAAATGTTTTTGCTACAAAATTTTATCTCAATCAGACAATTCCTTCTTTGTACTTCGATGTTATTTTGTAAAATAGTGTATTTAGAGAAAACGGTATGTATCATTCACAAAGTCAAATGCAAAAAATATTTGTTGACGTACGTAATGAATTTGAATTACGCATAACATCTAAAATTAATTCAGTACAGTAATTTGTGATGAAGGCAACTGGCTCGAAGATTTACCATTTTTGTGAGTAATACTTATTTTGTTAACTTTTAATTCGATTACATGTTTTGAAATAGGTGTCACAATGTTTGGGAAAAATTCCATTTCTGTTACTTTCATTAATGTCGAAATACATTTTGTGTCATAAATTTTAACCTCGTCTCGGGCAGTAATTAATAGGTCTAGCCACATATTAAAATTTTTTTCTCCAAGCGAATGATGGATATTTAGTCCATCCGCGTGCGTTAATTGAAGCTCAAACGCATAAAAATCAATAAAGATGGCAGGAAGATATTTCTTTTTGCATTTCATGTCCTCCGATGGGTAGTTAAAAACAGTTTTTCTCGGAGTAAATCTACAAATTGTATTTTGATTACTATAAATAAAATTTCTGATCTTTGAAAAAAAAAATCAACATGCCTTAAATTTCTCTCATCTGAATAAGTTAAGCAAATGTGCAATTGAAAAAAAAAAAAGATTTTATTTATGTTTTTGAAAAGCTTTTAAATGTGGATAGAGGTTCTATCCACTGTCCACATAGAACAGAAAAATAACCTAGAAATTTTCGATTTTCCTCCACTCGAGAGACAGAGAGCACTTAGAATCCTGGGAGAATGTTGGGGGTCGGAAATATAAAAAAACTTTGTTTACAATACGTGGTACAAGATTCTCGGGTTCAAAAATATTTCATTACAGCTTTTCTGCTCTGAGAAACGTTTGCATATTATAAAGTTCCACAGTAAATAACATCCAATTTGTGAAATAACTAATTTAAATGCTCAAAAAAATTACTTTACTTCTAACTTTTTATACTACAATTAAATAAAATATAAAATGTGGATATATGCCAATTTCAATGTATATTCTAAGTATTCTGTGTTGTACAATTATTCTATTATTATTTAATTACACTTATGCTTTGTATTTAATTGTTATTTAAATAGTTATTACATAAATGTTAATTTTTCATAAGAAAATTATTGTAATATGACTCATATATATTTTTCTCTCCTTAAAAGTAAGTTAAATGTCAAGTACGCAGTGGCTGTAACGTCTAGCCCAGGAAAAAAACCCTTTGATCAGATAGTTTTTTGGGACTAAATAAAGTTTATAGATGATAAGAACATTACATTTCTCAAGTACTTTATTCCAGAAAAGTGTATATTAGCTTTGTGCCCTCTAAAGGGTTAAAACAGAAATTTTTAAATGGAATGTATAGAGTTGGAATTCGACAGATAATTAACACTAGATTGGGCAAAGGAAGTCATTTTGACTGCTTTTTAATTTCGATTAGAAAAAAATTACATACATAATGAACAATTTCTTAGAATTTTTTAGAATATATTTTTTTTCCAAGTGAAGAATTTTTTTTCTGTTAATATTTAATTACAACTTGTTATGTAACTGAAAATAATATAAAAACTATTAAAAATTAATTTTAAACTGATTTTTTTACACATTATTCATTTTTTCACAATGCAGTCATTTTTACTGTTTGGGGGCAATATAGGTACGTATTAAGTTTCAGTCCTTCTAAAGTTAAAAGTAATTCAAACACATATTCGTATAGTTTAACTTAAGTCGTGAATTTCCAGAGACAGATATATCTCTCAACACGCTCATGCCTTATTGAAGGCATCTTTGTTTCAAAGCACGTACATTTGTGAACAAATATTTTCAAGTGTGAAGTATAGTAAAACCAGAATACTAGATGAAACTCTTGAGAACTTCCTGGAATTGTAACTACTACATCGATTATCGATTCATTGATTTATCTAATTCAGTGTCAAACATCACAATACTATTGTGATTTCTATAGTTACTTTTGTAAATATAAATGAAATTAATATTGCAATTTTATACATAAAACCTCGTATAAAACATATAAAAAATACACAATAATTTCGTGATTTTGCAATTTCTGTTAAAAAAGTCTTTATTTGCTGAAGTTTGAATAACTCAAATATATGTTAACAATACTCTATATAAGTTGTTTCCTCCACTATCTTTAGTATTTAAATGTATTGTGTCTCAAATAATTCATTTCTTGCAATAATATGTGAATCCATCGCAATAATTCAGCTTAAATTCTTCTCTCTCTCTTTCTCTCTCTCTCTCTCTCTCTCTATATATATATATACTATACCTTCCTAAGATTATAATAAGTGTATAATACAAAGTGGCTGAAAAAGATGGGAATAAACCGTAAGAGGTAATAGTACACATTAATGTAAATAATTTATATTTCAGAATAAATGGTCTAAATTGAAACCCCAACACTAGCACTTAAAGAAACGCAGCTCTGCGAACTTTAAAACGGCGTTTCTATTGTAATTGGTCCATAAATGTTTGACTTTACCACCCGACAGAACTAAATCTTCTGCCACAATGACTGAAAGAGGAAAAACGCATGTTTCTTAAAAGTGTCTGCTAGAATGGCTGGAAGATGTTAGGAATGACCTCCACGGGGGTGTATGTGATACAGCATGATGGAGCTTCAGCTACAAAAGGCCGTTCACACTTAATGGGAACGAATTTTATAGCGAATTTTTATCAATAAATACCATATTTTGTGAGAAAATTTGCTTCTATGTGATAGCCATGATTCTTAACAACAGATCTAGCTCGATGTTTTCTTGAAAGTAAATTTTTTCTTAGAACCGTCTTGCAAAGTCCGTTCAGTGTTCTTCGATGCACAGGCGGTGCAAGACGCGGGCGGTGTGGGCCACTGCCCACGGCCTCGCGGTGCATAGGGCCTCGGACCTCAAAGCCGAAATAAATTAAACGAAAAGTAAGGAAAATCCAAAAGTGCACGCCATAGGGGTTTTATAATTAATAATTCAGAAAATTCTCATCTCTATCTGCATTTTGCCATAAGATATCGAAAAATTGATATATCGCCTCTTTAAGGTATCCGACTACGTTCGGAAGCGTAATTTTGCAAAAGCTCATATATGGATAATATTTATGATATTTAATTTCACTTAGATTAGAAAATGTATGTAAAATTGTTTTAAGAATATTATTACAATAAAAAACTATTTAAGTACAATATTTTGACAAAAAATGAACATAGAATGACCCATTTTCAAAATACTCTCCTTTTGTGAAAAAGGCTTCTATTATAATAATATTTTGTTTTATGTAGCTCAAACCTCTGTACAGAAGCTCAACTAGAATTTTTGAAATATATAACTTAGAAGTGGGTTTATCCATGTTTTATGGCAACAGAGGGGAGAAATTTTAAGAAAAAAACGCCGATAATTATTTCAATGGTTTGTAACTCTGAAAATAGTGTGAATTTTTCAAAATTCGTAGTTGAGCCTCTGTACAGAGGACTGAGCTATATAAGGCAAAATATTATTATAATAGAAGCATTTTTCACAAAAGGAGAGCATTTTGAAAAAGGTTATTCTAAGATAATTTTTTCCAAAATATTGTATTTATATAAATAAATTTTTTGTCAAAATGTCCTTAAAACAGTTTTATACATGTATTCTAATCTAAGTGGCACTAAATATCATGAAAATTATCCATTTATGCGCTTTTTTAAAATCACGTTTCTCTGAACTTAGTCGGATACCTTAAAAAATATATTCTATTTATCGGTGCATGAAAGTATATGAATAAATAACTCGTGAAAATATTGTTTTCCATTTTCTTTTAATAAAATTTCTCAACTTTGTCATTTCTATTTCATATTTAGTCTGGCGAGTTAAGCTACTATCGCAAGGAATCCCCGGTCAGAGATGGGGCATAGCTTGGGACTTCCCATCATTAGAAAGCCAATTAAATTATCGCATGCAGTCGCAGTCTCACTTCATGTTTCTATATAATATTATAAATTTTAAAAGTATTTTATGTGAGAATAAATAATACTGGTACTACGCATTTTTCATAATTTATCAATCATGTCAGGCTTAGGCACTAAAAGAGATGGAGATAAAGGGAGAAAATGGGAACCTGGTGCAGTAAAAAGAAAAAGGAAAGTGGAAAGAATTGTATCCAATCAGGTTTAAAGCTCAGATAAGATGAAATTTCTCGGTCAGACGAAATCCTGCAGTACAGAATCAAATTATATAATCGGTTCCTTCGACTTCTCAAAAACATTTATAAGTATTCGAGTCTCCGTTGTATTTGGAAGTTACTCCAGATGCACCGACTATTGATACCGAACGACGAAAATGGGAAACAGAAATAGGATCAAATGCTTGTCAATCATAATCTGACGCTGAGATTTCTGGGTTCACGTTGAATAACATAAGTCATAACCAAGAAGAGATTGAGATTGGTTCTTGCCAGTGATGTCAGTGAGATAGTGAAACAAGCATTTGCCAGTTTAATCCGGGATTGTGTACATTTTCCATGACAGATACTCACCGGTCATAATATAGTTCAAAGCAATCCCACATAGCATTTAAATAACAGTGATGAATATTATCCAAAAGATGATGATCCTAGACACTTTTCCAATTTTCATTTCTCACGAAAATAAATAACGGTGAAACTCTCTCTCTCTCTCTCTCGTCGTAGTCTCTGTTTATTTTATTCAAGTTCTAAGAATAAAGTTTTCTGTTTTCCATGCAGACTATTTGGCAATTCACTAACTCTAATGGTATAGGAATGTTGCTGTGTGATTTGAAACACTTAAGTAGTGTTTTACACAGTCAGGAGAATTCTAAAGAATATATGGCATATATGTTCCAATGGATAACATTAAAAAAGGAAATAAAGCACGGAAAAACATAAGACCTAAAAAACGGAAGGTGAACTCTTAAATCTCAAAAGTATTGTGGTATAAATTGTAAGAGAGATTAATTGATATCATACATTTTTTTGTCTGTCATAATCTGACATTTAGAGGTGACATAGAATCTCTCAAACCAGACGAAGACACTAAGAACTCTTGAAACTTCATTGACTTATTTAAATTGACATCTAAATATGATCCTACTTTACGGGAACACATAAATCACATTGATAATAAACAGCTTGCACACCATTATCTAAGACACGATATTCAAAATGAATTGATCACAATCATGTCAAACACAATTACCAGTGAAGTGATTGGTAGGATAAAAGAGGCACATTATTATTCTTTTTTACTCGACTGCACTACAGAGTGTATTAGAATTTAACAATGTCGGTCATCTTAAGATATTGTAGTACATCAACTGGAAATATAGAAGAAATCTTGATCGGATTTCTTGCTGTCACTGAAACGACTGGAACAATGACCAATGCAATACTGGGGGAGCAAGAAAAAAAATGGCTTAAATATTCAGAACTGTCTTCGACAAGGATATCACAATGGAGCAAATATGGTAGGCATAAATAGTAGAGATAAAACTCGAATATTAAATACAAATCCCAGGGAATTTTTCATACCTTGTGGTTGTTATAGCTGAAATATGTTATTAGTAGTCGCAGCTAATTCGTCAGTGGGAACAAAAACATATCTTTAGTTTCTTTCAGAAGATTTTTTTTGTTGCTATTTTTAAGTTCCAGCAAACGCTGGGAAATTGTCAAAGATAAATTAAAGATTATTCCTAAGCTTTTATCAGACACAAGATGCAAAAGCAGAAACGCTGCGGTGAAGGCCACATTATTACAATTTGATGATGTTATTAAATGCATAGAAAACTTAAAAAACCAAATAGAACAATCAGACGCACTCAGTGATTGCGATTCCATTTTAAATGAAATGTTCAGCTCGGAATTTATCGTGCCATGCATTTATTATCAAATAATTTAAAAATAAATTAAACAATAAAGCATTTACATCTGAAGTTAGTTCTCGTAGTTGCATTCAACAGAAGACTTAGTCTTCATACTGTCCGCTAATCTTGAATATTTCAGTATATAACTACAACTTCTAATCTTTTGGCGATCACTCCAAATGATCTTGGCGATCCACTGTCTCGATCGTGATCAATTTAATGCCCACCACTGATTTTTAAGATATAATTTCATCTTCCTAAAGTATAAGTCATCATTAATCTAAACTTCTGCTTAGATTGCTTACCAAAATAAAGTATTTTCAACAACTTTGTAAAATTTCGTTTATAAAAAGCAGTAAAAAAAATTTTAAGAAAAATTTCTTCACATAAAACTGCAAGAAAATAAAAAAAAATATTCAATAAATTAAGCAAATTCTATAAATCAATATGTAAATATAAAATATCTTACAGTTATAATTATGTTTCATTTCGTGAGATATACTTATAAATATTCTCGTTTAAGTATGAAAAGCATAAAATCCTTTAATTAAACATAGGATATGAAAGGCACAATCAAACTTATCTTTATTCTTAAGATAAGATATAACACTTCCAATATCAGATTTTACAAAACATTACAATATTAATGATTCTGTTCCAATCTATGTTAATGTGATATAGACAGAGAACACAAGAAATTTATTTCATATTTAATGAATAATACTTTCCCCCAAAGAGAAGTTATCATAAGGAATTATTTTGAGGAATTTCCTAGACAACATTTATTATTATATTAAATCATTTTTATTTTTAATTTATTTGTAACATAAATGAATGGCTTAGACATTTCCCTATGAGATTCAATAGCTATTTTCTGAAAGGTTATATGTGGAAATATTTTAAGCAAAGAACTTTAGAATAATTGATGTAAATATACTAACAAATCTAATAACAAAACAGGCATGTATAATTATTAATTATGTATATACGTAGTTACGTAGGTAGATGGCGGGGGAATGCATGCATGTGGATGCGTATCGCTCTGTTCACAAAAAATAATAATAAAAGTATTAAAAAAAGTGGGTTTTCTTAAAAATTTAGTTAAAAATTGCATTTAATTACCTTCTCTTCTAAAAATGAATATGTACAATTAATCTTCAAAATAATGGAAGCACCTTAGGTTTATAAAGTATATTTTATTAATACGGTAATGGATAGCCTTTGGCATATAATACAGCTTGGATTTTCCTAGGAATCGATTTATAAAAGTTCTGAATAGTCTTTAGAGAAGTAGTGTATTATATTCTACACCCCTATATATTGTTAAAATTCTTGAGAGATACCGGTAGAGAATATCTATTCCGTGTTGAACTCTCTAAAATAGACCATAACACTTCAAATGCATTAAAATCGAATGATTGTGCGGGCAATAGTAGATGTTTAACTTGATCCTCGTGTTCATCAAATCTTGATTGGACAAGTCCCACTGCATGGATAGGTACATTATTATCCTGGGAAATTCCATCTCCTGGAGGGAAACTAAGTTTCCATCATAGGATGGACCTAGCCAGTGGCAATTTCTCTATAGTTCTTCCCAGTGATTTTTCCTTTCAGGTTTATAGTTGGTCCAGCAGAGAACCACGGTACGGCTGTCCATATCATGACAGATCCACCTCTATGCTTAACAGTTGGAAGGAGACAAACGCGATAATACGCTTGTGCAAGTGACCTCTAAACGTGCACGAGTCTTGTTGGAGAGAAAAGTGTGAAAGACGATTTGTCAGATTATATAACTTTCTTCCGCTTATCAACTGACTGGGTCTTGTGAGTG
Source organism: Trichonephila inaurata madagascariensis (assembly GCA_019973955.1). Classification (NCBI taxonomy): domain Eukaryota; kingdom Metazoa; phylum Arthropoda; class Arachnida; order Araneae; family Nephilidae; genus Trichonephila; species Trichonephila inaurata. The sequence continues at coordinate 123,280 of BMAV01027473.1, read as the reverse complement.
TGACATCATTGTAGACTATGTTTGGCACTAACATCTGTGACAAGTAACTTGGAAATTAGTGCTTTAGCATAAATATTATGTTTATGAAAGTGCCATCAAACTGTAATCATTGACACAGGGGAATCCAGATACTAATTGAGATTTGCACTTTTTTACTGCAGTTGTTTCAATACCAGTCAATCTATTTCACTAAGGTTCTCTTTTTGTCCACTGTTTTGCTTTGCCGAGTTTGTCTTACCGCTCTGTGTGTATGCTGCCATGACTTAAAACATCGTACCTCTATAAAAGCCTAAAGGTTGCGATGTTTCGGTTACACATGATCCAGCTATGCGGACTCCTACAATTTGGCCTCTTTGAAAATCTGAGAAATCCTACATTTTACGCTTTTAAAAAAAAATGCAAGTCTTACAGAACTTCAATAAAGCTACCGTATATTACCAGAATGTATGCAATTCTATTTATAAGAGAAACTAGTAATTATATTTTAATGCTTACAAAACGCATTCGAATATGACATTTTTATTCACAAGTGTGCACATTATTTTGATAAGCATTTGTATTATGGCAGCATTATCATGATGTGAATGAATGAAAGGAAAATACTCTCATTATTTAAAAGGGAAAAAAGACTGTATGCTTGCACAAACAGAAATCAAGCTTTGTTTTATCGGATTATTATTTACATTCTTGCATTATGTCTGAGTATTATACACTAATAGAATCTTTAATTAATCATTTAGTAATGTTACAGTATAAGCTTAATTCAAACGAGATTTAATTGAAGGAAACCTGCAAAAATAATTTAATATAATTTAAAAATAAAAACCTCTTTATCAAAATCTTGTTCATATCTATAATGTTTCATACAAAGTTTAGGACAAAATGTACAAATATCCTCTCAAAAATAATCTTCCATGCATATTTAAAGATTAGTTATTATACATTATTCTGTGAATTATTGTACTTATTAATCATAAAAAAAACTATAACAAAACGAATATGTATATATATATATAATTCGCTGGCCTAATTCAGCGACAGCTATAGAAATCATAATAGGTCTCCAGTTTAGTCCAAAGACTTTTTTGTATCTACATTTGTTGTGTCTGGTGAATTCCAATTTCTTCCTGCTTTAGCACTGTCGGTTCTAGTACTTCTTCACTGTTATTTTATATTATTATAATTATTATATATATATATATATATATATATATATATATATATGATATGATTTGAAGTCAGACACAGACTTAGTTTTTGAAAAAACGAACTTTATTTGATCAAAGTTAGACATCATCTGACGCAAAATGTAGAGAGAAAAAGAACGCCACCGAAAAATCTTAAGTGGATTAACACTTAAAACACCGATCGCGGCGTTCACGAGTGCTCTTGAAAGTTAATGCTGACATATAGGGCTATTAAATGTAACGATCTGGAATTAGACATGTTTATTGGCTAGGCCATATGTTCGGAAGAAATAAATGGGTGATTAGTTTGATACTTCAAGAGGTGAGGAAAAATATGAGTTAAGTGGTAGATAGAGAATTTAATTTTTAATCTAATTTAAATATCCTTACATATGTATATATATATAAAGGGATGTTTGTATATATAACCTCGCTTCACTCGAACACCGTTCAACCGATCACTATGAAAATTGGCATGTATTTGTATTTTTTATGGAGAAGGGTTTTGGTTATTTTCTTTGTTGCAGATTCCCATAAGATGGTGGTACAGAATATCAATTTCTGCACCATTCAATCAATCGTCAAGTTGCCAACAGGGTCACCAAAAATGATGCCAACTTGTCTCTATCGCCAACATCTCACTATGTTTCCACTGAATCATCATTATAATGTAAGGAACGGCGTTGCTTGCGAATATTACAATTTTAACATAAAATAAACACGACAGAAAGTAATATTAACTTATTACACATCCCCAGATATAAATAACTTACAGTATTTTAAGCATTGATTACACAAAATCTGTTGCAATGTGCTACTTTTGCTGAGCAGAGGTCAGTTTAGGAAAGTGTTTTCAAAAGTCGACCGACAAGGGAGTTACGGGGGTGTTATAAATTTTAAAAAAATCCTTTTTGTCTACTCTTAGATCAACAAACTTAAAATTTAGCAAATATGATTTTTTATTCAGCTAAGATATGCAAAAAGCTTTTTTTTTTTTTTTTTTTTTGTAAACTTGCAATTTACTTAAAATTATATAACTCATTAAAAACTTCTTCAGTCTTCAATTTGAATAGTTTAATTTTTCAATTCACCCGAGATAAGGATGGGTATATCAGCTAGTAATACATAAAAAAACTATAAACTTTTGAACAAACATTCTATTCTATAAATAGAACACATAATAGCAGTCGAAGTTCTTTCATTTATTTAAAGGATGGATTATAATTGCTTAAAAATTTTTAACTTAAAATCAAAATCTTAAATTAAACATGCTTAAGACTCCAATTAAATGTTACACAAAATATATAATTGAAGAAGTAATTGACAGAAAATAGCTGCACACACATAAATTGAGATAAGATAAGAAAGATCTATTAGATAAGAAAGATCTATAAAAATAATCGATAGTTGAAAAAAATATAAGACAAACATATTGAGATTAATAAATAATATAATTCAAATCGAGCTAGACTTATCAATGGGTTCTATTTAATATATTGAAATAATTCTTAAGGAATTTAACATAAAAATAGTATGACAAGAATACAATTCATATTTATTACGAGTCTAAAGCAAAGTATAAAGGTCAAAGAAATGAGCAAAACACATTTTTACAGTATATATTTTTGAAAATGAAATAAACTACGTTTATTATTTATTCAATTCACACACATTTGAAACAAAATCGAAAAGTGTCAGAAAATTTAATTTTCTAATTCAATAATTTGGAATAACGCTAAGGAAAATTTTCTGTTTTAAATAGACCCCTTAAAGCTAAAAGATAATATAAATGGAATTAATCATGTGAATAGTAGTATAACTAGTAATAAACTCTCTAAGAATCTTTGGGAAAAAATGAATTTCAAGATTTTTATTTGCAATCTAAAACAAACAACTGTGAAGTTCTTTTCTAAAATATATACATAGTTAGACATAAATATTAATGAGAATATTAAAAAAAGGAAGTATTAAGGCAGCGTTTCTCAAACTGTGGGGTGCGCCCCTGGGGGCGTGATAACTCTAATTGGGGGCATGAGCATATCGGAAAGTCTAAAACAAAACATTATTTTAAAATATTATTAATTTATTGAAAGGAAGAAAACAAAGTGCATTCTAAAATAATAAAAATTGGAATACGCATTTACATTGATATAATATAATTATAAAATGTATCAGTACTGCACAGTGGCGCATACATGAATTTTTCAAGAAGGGGGTAAGAGGGGGGAAAGGTCCAAGATCGAAAGACAACTATTCTCGTATCATGCTACAATACGCCGCCTAACATATTCTTTTGATTTTGTCGATTTTCTGGAACAAAAAGCAATGGAAATTAATTATTGATTAAATTATTAACATTAATTAATAAAATTACTTATTAATAATCAATATTTTATTAAATATTACCTACTATATACATAGCATCATAATCAATCGGAAAAAAACAAAGGCTGTATGTGGAGTTCGGACCCGATGCCCCTTCCCCCATGTGAGTGCCACTGATACTGCACAGTATATATGAAAACTACTTTAACATTGCTAAAAAAAGTTTCATAATTACCAGTACCCATGGGCTTGTCATATTTAAAATTGTTATATTTAAAAAAAAAAATTTATAATTAAAGTCTGTGACGGGGCTTTACGGACTCTTTCAACTAATCCTCTTGGGGAATCTTTGGGGCCATCAATTGAGTTATTTCACAGCCAACCCTCTCAAGAAGAAACCTTGATATGCAGATTAGTTTGTAGATATATAGTGGAGATTTAGTAATCAAAAAAAAAAAAGAGAAAGAAGGAAAAAAGCTGAGTTGCTGAACGCTGTGAGCTTATGATAAGGATCTGATCTTAGACGCGTAATTATAGAACGGGCTTAAGCGAGTGAAAGAAATTAAGGAAGTTAAGATTCATAGGATAACTTTACTTAAAGTTAAGCGGTTAGGATTCCAGAGGCTTATTCACATAGGATTTAGGGTTACAATATATCCCTCTTGATTTCCTTCCTAGAGTAAGATTGTTTTTGATTATTATATTTGATAATACCAAATAGGTTTTATTAGGGCTAGCTTGCGTCATCAATCCTTACCTCCTACAAATCTAGATCGAAGAGATGAAGAGATGACTTCCCCAGGTAGGGGGTTATTACAAGTCATGATGTAGCTTTAACGTGAGAGCACATAATTATTGAATTCAATTCATTGTTATTTCTTGGAGTAGGGGGCGATAAAAATTGGAATTAAGAATTGGGTCGCAAACATTGAAAGTTTTAAAAGCACTGTATTAAGGTGATATATATTTCGTAGTACTTAGACATACTAAAATCAAAAACCTTTTTTTCTAAATAACCATTCTAGTGAAAAAGCATACCCATTAAAGACCTAACATGTAGAATATAGCTGATGGACGTCAATTTTGTCGAGGTTCTAATCCTCAGGTTGACATGCGGTAAGAGTTTTAATAGTGGGTGTCGTCTCGAGTGTCTGTGTGTAATTAAGTTACGAGATCTGACGTTAATAATCCTCATTCTATACCAAAGTAGGATATTAACAAACAATTATTAATCATCAGAAACTTAATATATTAACATACTTAATATATATTAAGTATACATATTTATTTATATATTATATTAATTATATATTACATTATTATTTAAATATTATTATTATTTATTTTATTATATTAACTTAACATATTTATTTAATAAGCAGGACCCAATTAAGTAGAGTTTTTAAAAAGAATTTTTGATATCAATCACAAAAATATTATTTTTGTTCTCCTAAGAATGGCTAATGTCATATTAATGAAATAATATTTACAAAAAGTAATGAGAGTTAAAAATTTAATTTTTTTTATCTTAAAATGAATTTTAAAAATAAAGTTATTAATTTTTTTTTAAAAAAAAATTCTAATAGATTAATGAAAGACGCCATAAATATATTTCTTAAAAATTTGTGGAAGACCTAATTCTAATGTTCGTTTTTTTCCATTCAGACATGCATACGTAAAATATATCAAGTATAGTATAGATTTTTTCTCAACCGAAACCATATTAGTGCTATGTTGATATAAATAATATTTCAGAAATCACAGTTCTAAATTATTATTTAAAATCTATAAATTTCTTACCATTTTCAATATCTGTTTTATATAAAGTACTTTAAATTTATTAGCGTAGATGTAAGCTGCATATGTCAAAATGATATGTTCCTGCAATACTTAACAGCGAAAAACACGTATCAATACTTCGTCTTTAGTTTGTATTTTTCCATTTTTTTTTTTAAAAAAAAAAAATAATAACAGTCTATAACGTTTTATAATAAAGATTTGTAGAGGATTCGAAGCAAAATGAGTTCCAAATTTTTTATATTGTTACGCAGATCGGTGTCAAGGATTTGATGCTTTCAATATCAAAGAACAAGGCCTTTCTTCAGGAGAGATGTAAATTTACTGTCCAAAAATACAGCAAAAGTACTCAAGTTCACTTAATAAATCTCAGAAGGCTTTTACACATTCTATGACACTCAGTATCAGTTTATTCAGGCAAATATCAGTGTCTAAAATACAAATATGTTAAAAGATTATTCGCAAGCCCTCGCTTGTCTTACGCAACAGCCAAAGTAATAACATATCGCTGCTCAACTCTTCACCGCCAAATTAATACAATGCTACTCACTTCACTGAGTTAGACTTGTTTTGACTTCAATGGGCAAAACAAGTCTAACTCAGTTTCGGCGAGCGACTCCCTGTTTATAGGCCTCACGGACTTTTTTCGAAAACTCTTCTTGAGTCAAGATTGTTATATTAGATTAGAGATTTCTTCACTTTCTAGAAGAATCAATAGGGTCATGAACTCGCCAAAAATGGTCGCTAAGTAACCAACATTGTCACCAAAAATGATGCTAACTTGGCTCTATCGCCAAGACTTCTCCAAGTTTCTATTGAATGGACATTATAATGCACGAAACGGCGTTGCTTGCGAATAATGCAATTATAACATAAAATAAATACAACATAAATGTATTACACATTCAGATATAAATTATTCAAAGTATTCATTAAAAAAAATTCGTAACAATATTAAATCAATTTCAAGTTAAGTTCCAACCTATCTATTGGATTTGTTCTACTATTGGATTGGATTCTACCATTGGAACCTATTGGTAACCTATCTCGCAATATAAGCTTCTGTCAAATGTCAGTGATAGCATTCGAGCAGATATTTCCCTATTCTAACTTCTACGTCAATGATTCTGAAACTCATTCTATTTCATCTGCATCAGTCTTACATTATTCAATGAAATAGACCTTCATTGGAATCAGAAATCGATATGAGCTCAACGTGGAAACCTCCGACTATGAAGCTCGCAATTATGACAACTCGGAAATGACGACTTACAATTATTTATCGTAAAAAAATTAAATTATTCCATCAGATTTAAATAACACCTCTTTGGATATGAATATTTAATTGTAAATTTTTTTCGATAACTACACATGAAATAAGTATATAAATATAATATGGTACAAAAAAATTTATTATATACATTTAAAACATATTTTGCATGTTATAATAACAGTTTACTTATAACAATAGTTTCTGAATTCATAATATATAAGAATTATAGATATGTTATACTCTACTACACATACATAAAAAGAAAATTTTAATTTTAAATTATAAATCAGCTTTACATGCATGCATTTTGAAAATTCTTCCATTTCTTTTTCAAAAACTAGAATATCTTCTTTATTTAAGAAAGGAATTTATAATGAATATAAAAGTTCACTTTTCTTAACCTACTATCAAAGGTTCTTACAACCAAACACACTCTGATGAAGCTAAATAATCTAATGATAATAAATTTGCATCTTTTAATGAAGCTGGGAAAAAACTATACATATCAGAGGGAACTTTATGTAAAAGTATTAAATGTATTTTAACATTAAATCTGAATAAACAATCTGTTAACATAAACAGTTGAAAGTGGAGAAATAGAAATTTATTCGAACATATTTTAATTAGAAGAATGCATTTCGTAAAGGGACATTTTCTCAATATCTTTTTAAAAAAGTGATATTTATTACGTTTTAACTTATTTCTAATTTTAGTAAGTACTGTTAATGTATAATGCTGCATATATATATATATGCTGGCCTAATTCAGAGACAACTTTAGAAACCATAATAGGTCTCCAGTTTAGTCCAAAGACTTTTTTGTATCTACATTTGTTGTGTCATGTGAATTCCAATTTCTGCCTTCTTTAGCACTGTAGGTTCTAGAACTTCTTCACTTTTATTTTATTTTATTATACTATATATATGTATATATATATGACAGGCTCCAGGCCTGCTGGTAAAATGAGGAAGGCATCATCTCTATAATAACGTTTTATTTTGCTTCAATCACATAAAATCCAACATTGTGGCCCTTTGGCTCGCAACCGAGTCGAACAATGGCAACCATTTTGGCAAGGAGTCACCAGCTAAGCCTTTTCGAGTATGCTTTCTTCTTCGTCAGGGCTCGCTCCACCTTTAAATAAGCTTTTTTACCCAAAAATCCTTAAGCGATGGTAAAGAGTTCGCTCTATTTTTATTTATTACTTACTTAATTTTGAAGCTAAACTTTTCAAACCTGACACATATACACATATATACATATATTAACAATATTGTTTCAAAAACATCTTAATTGCATCCAGTATTACGTTGGATTCGAAAAGCCACTACTATATGAGAAGCGTTTTAATATAAAATATGACCTTTCTTCCTCAAAATTTCCGAAACTCGACGGGACATTAACTCGACATGATAGTGATAAATAAACTGAGATATATTATATGAGGCATACACCAACTGGTCCTGCTATTTCACACATTCTGAGGGGGTAAAGTGGCAGCCCAAATTCGGTTCTGAACTTGTACCCACAAAAAATAAATTTGGTTCACGCCAAGTGAATTCGGATGTTAAGACATGACTTAAAATTTACCAGAATGTTTTCAGAGCCACAACATCACAACTAGGCCCTTATGATAAGGTGCATTATCTCGTTGATAAACGCAATTACTCACCGAGAACACTTTTACCATAAAAGGTACACATGGTCTGTAATTATGCTCACATAGCTCTAGAAATTACAGACTGTTCTATGGGGACGATGGGCAATAATATGATCCTTGAAAACATCGTCCACACTATACCATCACCACTAATTTGTTACAACTGTTCACCCTGATGGCTGGGTTTCTTTGAAAATAAGCGTATTCCATCTCCTCGCCAACGTGATATACCCGAACATGTATTCGAATAAATCAAAAAAACTAAAACCCGAAATTGTTAGTTTGGGATGTATACCATTTAAATATTATGAATCTGCCAATATATTACAGTATACCGGTAATAACCTCAAAACGATAATAGAAATGAGAGGATACTTGTTCCTCGAAGCATTACACAGCAGTAAAATATCGCCCTGAGAAATCTTAAAATCATTTCATTTAAATCCTTCAAGAATGATAGTCGAGCGAGACTTTGAATATCTTTAATTGATGACATAGCTTTTGCGATGACACGTCATCTTGTCACCCAAATAACGTCATGCATAATCTAAACATGTACTGAAAATAGAACATGAGGCAACATAACACTAATGTATGGATCAGCTTTTATAATGTACGGAATGACATCAAATGTAGAAGCTTGTGACCATTCACAAAGATCCCGCCCCATACCAATATATTGTAAGAACTATTTTGAAGCTTTTCATGGACGTTGGGTGTCAATACGTGCAACCAGTTGCTTATCAGTTTGCTTTGCACAGTGAAAGAATGAATACATTCTAATCTAAGAAAATACTACCGCAAGTGCTTTCAACCCAAATTAATAATGTCGACATCATTACAAAGGAGGGATAATTAATTTTTTTCAAAGAGGATTCACATAACAGATCTTCGATTATAAAGACAAGATAATTTACCACTTGACCAGCTGTTGTGTGAGAATTTCTCTCCACTGTTATGGCGATAAACTGAAGCCCACGGTTGTAACGCTGTAAGAATGATATTTAACCCGCGATCACTCGCGCGGGGTGTTCTGTACACCCCAGCAACAAGAAAACCCTCCCAGGATTCTAGAAAGAAGGTGCAGAACCACGATTTTATCTGTAGCTGCACATTTTAGGTCATTTAACCTTCAGTCCTGATGCAATCCCTCTTTCTCGAATGATTGGAATGTAATGACCTTTAAAAGTTTATCTGGGGGCTGAGAACTCCCGCGAGAAGTTGAGCATTTGTATACAGTCTGCTCTGAATGTTTGGAAAATGATTGAAATATTATTTTTATATACTTTCTACTATCATTATCTCATTAATTATAAAGTATATTTATTACTGGTATATACATTTTATACTGGTTTATGAAAAAATATAAAATTATGTGTTTTAAGATGAAAATTTTGTATGTTTAGTTTAAATTAATGTTAGTCTCATTTGTATGCAATAAATTTAATAATTTTATTTGTATAATACAAAAAACATCTTGTACTTTATGTATCATAATGACTTAATTTTATTTTCATAATTAAATACATGTGTTAAAAGTTTGGGGTGTTCTCTACACCCCGCGAGTAGCGACGGTAGCGAAAACAGGCGCGAGTGACCGCGGGTCAAGCTTGAGCGTGATAAACATTCTCCTTCTTTGATATTGCTCCCCCAGACAAGAGGTAACAACGTAGGTTATCAAGAATTATGTAAAAATATATCCCTTTGAGACCCTTCTCCCAGTTATGTGGTAATCCTTCCGCTTTTATAGTCCTTTAAATGGCGTCAGCTGGACTTTTTCAATATTTCACAATAATCGATTTATTTGTTCACATTAAAAATTCAATGTATCCAAGGTTATTTATCTACACTGATAGTTTTAAGTTTTTTATAGGTGTTATCACGTGATTCATGCCCAGAGAGCAAACATTTGAATGCATATCAAAATTCATACCAATGCGTCACGTAATTATGCTAATTTATTCATGTTTTCGTGCTGCATTTAGTGTGTGAGTGTGGCTGAAACAGATTCACCCTGTCTTTATCGTGTATTTATCTTGCAACGTACAATGTAGTATGTGTTAAACATATGTTTTTTGTTCAGAATATTTACATCAAAACTATATGAAACAAAGGAAAATAGTATTTTCATTCTGTTGCTATTTATACGCATTACATCATTATGTGCCTTGATATTTACATAAAAGAATCGGACTGTAGTCAAGCATTCATTGTCGAAGAGATAAAATGTGTACCAACACCAACAAATGAAAAATTATGAATATTTAATGACACGAAGAAATAATACTTTTTTTTTGTTATTTTTTTTCCTTTTAAAGTTGAAGAATCTAAATACTGAAGAAGCTACCAGAGAAACTAGAGAAAAATATACAGCAGATTGCTTACGAATACAGAATAAATAACGAACTCTGAAATAAAAGGAGAAAAAGAACCTCTGCAAACAATTTTATTCTTTTTTTAGACCACAAGCTTTATGTACCTTTTCTTTGGTTAAGCCTTGAGGTGCAGAGCACGGCCGCAGTAATGCTAAATTTTGAAAAGCGCAAAATGTTCAAAGGGTATCTAGTTTTTTTTTTTTTTTTCATTTGATCTCATTCTTTTGATAAAAGAAAAGGACGTGCCAAAAGAAGAAAGTATATTAGAAATTTAAAAACATTTCATTTCCGTGATAGAAAAGTGCATGAAAATTCCACAAAATGCATTTAAAGAAAATTTGCTTTTCTTTTACTCATATCGTTCTTATATAAATATCTTTCAAACTAATCACATAAATTAAAATTACGATAAAATATCTAACTTTTAATAAATATGCATTATTATGGCTACTCTAACATAATAATAACAAACTCAAAAAATGTATTGTGTTCTTGTGCTTTATTAAAAGAAAAAGTTTGGTTTTTAATAAAAGAAAAAAAAATGGAGTTTTCTCTTTTATTTCTTTTTCCTCTTGGCAACACAAATACAGTTTGGAATAAAAGTTTATACCGGTATTTATTTATTTTTCACTTAAATTCTAATTATCAACTTATAAAAATCTAAAGTTATACAGAAAATCAAACATCAAATAAATGTATAACTTTTAAAAAAAAAATTGCTGTGTTATGAACATTTTTATTTAAATATGTAATTAAAAATTTGGTAAGATTATACTTCTTAATAATACTTCTTGAAAATACTTCTTAAAAAGAACTCTGATTAGATCCCGAAGCTAACAAATAAAAGTATTAAGAACAGAAGTGTGAATTCTTTTTTATCGGAGTATATTTTGGAGTTCTCGAATACAATCAAAAAAGAGAAATTAATCTCTGAATTATGTCCCATTTACACTTATGTTCAATTACTAGATGCATTTTAACAAAATTTGGTTTGTACATAGAGTTGATATAATATAAAAAAATAAATAAAAATAGCCATTCAACAATTATAATACACACACATGATTGTGCTTAACATTCATGGAAGGTGGAAGGTATGAATTCTATACCAAGAAACAGATACGTTATCCTGGTATTTTGAAACGGAGTAAATAGCTTCAATCAAATATCTGTTTCCATTAGAAGTTGTTCGCATTGAATATTATGCATCAGTTTATTTTTGAAAATACTTCTGAAAATATTGGTTCTAAAGAGTCAAAGTAGCTTTTGTATTTCGTGAGATTTTTTGCCTTTTTAACATGCATTATAAGGTCTTAACGTACTCCCGTATTTGTTTACAAAAATTTTGTGAATTAAAATATCTTTAAAAAATATTTTAAACTTTAACGATGCCTAAATGCGTGGCGTGTCGAGAAAATAAATATCGTTTTAGTAAAACTCGCGTAAAAACTTTTTTTCGGAATAAAACTTATTTTTAGATAAAAGAGCACGTCGGAAATTATTTGTTTGAATAATCACCACCATTGTTCAGGCATTTATCACATCGGGAAACCAGTTTATATATACCCACTTTAAATTAAAAAGGCACTGGTGAACAGTTTTTGAAATTTGTTGAAACTCATTAAAAAGTAATCTTATGGCGTACCATCTGTCTCATCTATCTCACATTCACTGTGGTTCGTTCATCATTGAATTGTCAAACTCTTTTACTCACCATTTCACCATTCATTATATGTTCACTATAAATTTCTAGAGTTGACGATGAATTTCAACTGATTTAACATTCTAAAACCAGATTACAGAGCACACTTGACAGTCGGTGGGTTCATTAACACAAGCGAAAACAAAAACTTCCGGCTGTAATGATGTCACTGGATTGACAATCAATCAGACACTTGTGCGTAATTGTTGAACTACCAAACTTCAATTGTGGTTGAGGTAGAACGAAACGGTGTTTAGTTATGAGACAGGCCTCGTGTATTCTGCTATCCCAACATATTGAGTTTATCCGATCACTATACTTTTCTGAAATAACAATAAGTTCACTTTCTCTTTTATTTTCAACAAATTCCATTTTCCAAAACAATTCATTTTTTTTTCTTATCAATTGATTTGCGTAAATTCTAATTTTTTTTTTTTTTTTAGTTTAGTTAAAAAAATGTAGCTAAAACTCTGCTATGAAGTTGATATTCACAAATGAAACTTACAAATGAATCATTTTCCTTACCTTTATTTTAGCTTAAAATAAAATATATCGTTGTCGTCTTTAATGTGAGGTTCTTATTTTAACTTTTTCATTTTGGCTAATCTTCGATCTTTTGCTTGGGGTCGAATCAAAACTGCATTTGACACATATAAATTAAAGAATGATTTATCTTTTATCAATCGATCAGTTTTGTTACTTAATACATATATACTGGAAACCTTTTTAATAGAAATTGTTTTCGTTTTTAGATTGCCAGATTCTCAATTAATTTCTACTTCGGATAAACAGAGGAACATTAAATAGTCATTTAAAAAATATTATACCCTAATTTCTCCAACTGTCATTTTATTATCCAACAAAATTTTTAAGTAATAACATCCACTATGGCTCCCGAGTCTCGAAAAAATAGGCATTTCAAAACCATTAAATAATTTTCCAATAATAAATGTCTCTAAAAAGACATCATTTAAAGATATGCGATTAATTTTCCCTTTCAATTTTAAAGAAGCCATAGTAGTTTTAAGTGCTTGAATGACCCACATTAAAAAAAAAACGTAATCGAAAATCTTTTGGCTTAAAAATATTTTGAAAAGTTACTGGAAAAGATCTCTTTGTTGGAATCTTTCTCTTTGAAGGTAAACTTTATGCTGCTGATAAGCATTACATTTATCAGAATGTTTTCAATGAGAGAAATGCTCTATTTTTTTAAAAAAAATAATTTTCATATCAGGGCTTGTAAATGTTGTTTTGATAGTTCTCTCCTTTGAGTGGCATATATTTTTGATTTTATCGTATTTTTGCATCTTAAAAACAATCAGTTTCCTTAACCTTCACAGTAGACGAGAAAATATTTGTCTTGTCATCCATAAAATGGCTTTTAAATTCTACAGAGTAACGCTTCTTAATTTAATAAACCAACTTGAGACTTTTTAGCTGATCAAATATTCTTAAGTTTCATTTATTTTCATTTATTTCATTCATTTTTCCTTAATTTGTAATAAAAATCATTACCAAGAAGAATCAATCATTAGCTTTACTCTGTAAAATACCTGCCAGAATTTCTCCATACTCTTGAATATTATGACTACAACGTTTTTGCATACTCGTTATCATTTTATTTTCATGCTCAAAAAATGCCAAAAATAATCATCTTCTTAAAGTTTAAGAAGAGGCACATCGCGTCGTAAATTCTAATTTTCACAGATTAATTAGGCAAGATCAACAGGCTGTATCCTAACGGCTCTTGCTTTTTATTCAAGCTTTTGTCAATCAAAGATTCTTAATTCACGTGGTCTCATTTTCTCCGCTCTTTTTTTTTCTTCGTGACTCTCTTTCCTCTGTGCTTTTTTTAAATAATTTCTCATTTAATTACACCACTTGATCCACGGGTAAATTCCCTATCATAACCACTAATTTCAGAAATCAATTTATGCAACTGAGCATCTAGGCACCTTTAAGATATCCGACTACGTTCGGAACCGTGATTTTGCAAAAGCACATAAATGGATAATTTTCATGATATTTGGTGTCACTTAGATTAGAATACATGTATAAAATTGTTTTAAGGACATTTTGACTAAAAAAAATTATTTAAATACAATATTTTGGCAAAAAATTAACATAGAATAATATTTTTTTCCAAATGATCTCTTTTTGTGAAAAATGTTTCTATTATAATAATATTTTGCCTGTATACTATAGCTCAGACCTCTGTACAGAGGCTCAACTAGAATTTTTGAAATATATAACTTAGAAATGGGTTTATCCATATTTTACGACAACAGAGGGGAGTAATTTTAAGGAAAAAAATGCCAATAATTATTTAAATTGGTGGTAACTGAAAATAATGTAAATTTTTCAAAAATTTTAGTTGAGCCTCTGTAGAGAGGTCTTTGCTACATACAGACAAAATATTATTATAATAGAAGTATTTTTCACAAATGGAGAACATTTTGAAGAAATGTTATTCTATGTTAATTTTTTGCCAAAATAGTGTATTTAAGTAAATTTTTTTTGTCAAAATGTCCTTAAAACAATTTTATACATGTATTCTAATCGAAGTGACACTAAACATCATGACAATTATCCATTTATGCACTTTTTTAAAATCAAGGTTCCAAACGTATTCGGATACCTTAAATGCGAATTTTACAATCAAATTTAATTCCTTTGCTAATACCTTTAAAAAATATATATTTATATATAAATCCTGTTTTTTACTCAAAGCTACGAATACAATGCTAAGATAAGCTTCAGTTTTTATTCGACTGTTATTTAAAACTTAATCAAGCAGTTCTATTACATAAGAATTTTTAAATTTAATTGACTAAATTGTGTCAATTTAGTCAGAAAAAATATCTTTGTATTTATTTAAGTACTCGAATACATTTAAATAGTTTTAGATAAATATCGTTACCACTTTTCTGGGGTAAAAAACAGCCAACATCAATTAATTGAATTAATAACAAATTTATTAATAGACGAGGACAAATAAATGATTATACGAGGACAAATCTTTGTATATACACAAAGAATTATAAAAACAGATTACAGTAATAGAAAAACGCAATCGTTATAAGCGAGCTTCACAGCGCTCCAAAAACGGCTGCTTAGAACAGATCCACTTGCAAAAAATCAAGTAGATGAAGTCTCCCTGTCTCATCGCAGACAAACAGATTTTGAACTTGACTGACTCACTTCTCGGAAGCATTGGAAATTTATGCGGGCATACGGGTTACAAGAAACCCTCAATCCCGTATATGGCAAAAAAGTCTACGATTTGGAAACGACGATGTGGAATTTGCTTCCTGGATGTGTTCTGCATGAATATTGTACGAGTGATGGAGGGCAAGTAGACAGTGCTTGAAGGCAAGGAGCTTGGCAAAAATGATTTCGGAGATTTAGAATCTAATGGAGAGGAACTCTCTCTATTGGTTGCTAAATGGTGAGGATAATAACTCTATAAGGCTGCCCAAAAATGGGTGATGAAGTGAGTGTGCTGTAGCTTGGTGTCCAGTAAGGGCGACAAAGTTAAGAGAGAAAAAAAGCAATTGGCCGGGTTTCGAAGGGGTCACCTTCCTCCGAATTGATCGTGCTTGGTTGTGCTTCTTGACCCATTTAGTAGAAGTAGTAGTAAATTAGATCCTTGGCGAGCGTCAGCGACCTGAGTGCTTTTACTCAGAATGAATGAGCAAGGCTGACCGAAAAAACTATAAGAGGATTCCCTATAACATGTTGATCCACTTCTGAACTCAGCCGGCATTTATATAGCCTTACAGAAATTTCTAGAAGGATTTATTCCGTACCCGTTTCTTTGGTTCGTTAACAGTAAAATTTGGCCAAACGTGATGCCAAGGGCGATAAAGTGACTAATCTAGTAACCCTGCTGACATCTTCTAAGTTGTCATAATCGTATTCAATTTAATGCTGGAAAAAGTAATGCTCTGTAAAACTCATTTTTCCTCAAGCTGTGCATTATTGAAGGGTAAACAACATACTTCATGTGTTTCAATATGGTTAAGGAATTGAATAAATTGCTATAAGTTGTTTAGTACATAACTTTTCTCAAATAAAGTCAAAAAGGTTCAAGATAAATCAATTTCTAGCTCGTGCTATACTTGCATTCTTTAACCTTGAATAGATTCAGTC
>BMAV01027473.1:63095-97235 GCA_019973955.1 Trichonephila inaurata madagascariensis | reverse complement strand
ACATGATGATGTAATTGTATTTTTTTTTTCTGAAAAAGTACTCATGTATTCTTTTGAGCTCCATTCGTACCATTCCTTTGTTAAGCCCTTGTGTACCAGATTGCGCTATCTAGAGCATATGCTGAGCCCAGATTTCTGGGGATACTTACCTTGGCGTTACAACGTATAATAATTTTTTTTCCTTTTGATGCTGACTAAGGTGTACGTCCGTTCGTGTTCCATTTTGCTTTCTAAAGTCTGTATAACTGATTTCGATGCTTATTTTACTTTTTCTTGTCAATTTACATTATTATTGAATTTGTAAGAAACTGATCCAAAATACGAATATTTACTAGAAACCGATGAATACGACAGTGACTCTGCCAAGGATTTATTTATTTCTGATGAAGAAATGGAACAAAAATGACAATAAATTTATGTAACGCATGTGAAAAGCTTTTGTTCCAAGGAACTGTTCGAGCACCTTTGCAAAGATTTCTAATTTTTTAAAAATTTTTTTAAACTTTTATAACACAGATATTATATAGTTTATAACTTTTGTATGTTTATACAATCTCAATAACAGAAAGATCTACCTTATAATGTTTCCTGTTCTGCCTACACTGGTTGTACATCTAAGTAAGTCATGTATCCACATGAGGTTAGAATGGAATTTTGCCCTATACATATAGCATGTATCCATTAATAGTTACTTCGTATGCAAAGGGTTAACATTGGTGCTCAAAACAATTTGGTAACCATATTCGCTTATGAGGTACAGTCAAACAAAATAGCAGCAAAATATGCTTTACAGCAATTCATCTCTGGGAATTACGAATACATTGGACTGACATAGATTTGTGTGTAAAAGAACCAGATTCTTACACTAGATTTCTCAAGGTTGTAGGGCAGGGTTTCTCGACTATGGCGCACACCCCTCTAGGGGGACGTCATAACCTTACATGCGGGGCGTGAGCATGTCGAAAAATAAAAATAAAATATTATTTAAAAAAACTATTCATTTACTGAAAGAAAGCAAAATAAAAATACATAATAAAAAATAATATACATATTTACACTGATATAATATGCACTTCTGGCCACCGTAAATGCAACACCCTGAAGGAAGCATGCAAATAATATGAAATTTACAATATTCATTAGCGGAGGTGAGATATGCAATTGATTAGAATTTCAACACAGACACACATCACACGCGCCTGTGGCGCCACTTCAAAGAGCTATTTAAGGCTTGGAGATTTCGACGATTTCAAGTTCGGCAATTGTGTTTTTCTTGTGGTTTTTTCAAAGAACGATATGTTATGTCTCGTAGAAAACAGCGATCAGCTTTTGATCAAGTATCCGAGTTCGTCAGAGGAAGGATAGTGACCTACCGAGATTGTGGATTATCTTTCAGGGAAATCGTTAGTCGTGTTGGATGAAACCAAACAACTGTAATGCGGATATGTGACGGTTGGATGCAGGAGGGTGCACCCTCAGTGCACCACTTCACGTGAGGACAGGCAAATTGTGCGCATTGCATTCACTGTTCGCTCAGTCACATCACGAATCATAGCACAGCACATTGAGTCTGTAACGCATCATTCAGTGTCAGCGCGTACCATTCGACGCCGTTTACAGCAGAGTGGTCTGTCCGCAAGACGCCCATTGCTTTGTCTACCTTTGTCTACCAGAACCACAGACGTCACCCGCCAATGGTGCGATGAAAGAAGGATGTGGGCGGCAGAAGGGAATGAAGCTGTATTTACTGACGAGTCACGCATCTGTCAGCAACACCACGATGTTTAGATTCGAATCTGGAGACTCCGTGCAGAGAAGATGCTTAACAGCTGCGTTATGCACCACCACACTGGTCCTGCACCGGGTATTAGAGTATGGGCCGGTATTGAATATCACTCTCGAACTCCTCTAGTACGCATTGTTGGTACTTTAAACAGCCAGCGCTACATCTCGGAGGTGTTGGAGCCAGTTGTCCTTCCTTACCTTTAGGGCTTGACCACAGCCATATTTACCCAGGATAATGCGTGACCACACGTGGCACGCACTGTCCAAAGGTTTTTCGTCAATCACCAGATTGAATTGCTTCCCTGGCTGGCTCGCTCTCCGGATCTTTCACCCATAGAAAACATGTGGTCCATGATTGTTCAACGATTGACCTAGATTACACCCCAACTGCTACACCAGATCAACTTTGGAAACGTGTGGAAGCTACTTGGTCTGCTGTACCCTAAGAACACATCCAAAGTCTCTTTGAATCAATGCCGAGGCATGTGGCAGCGGTGATCTCCAACAATGGCGGCTACTCTGGCTACTGATTCTGGCAGGAGCCACACTTCACAGAGGTCTATAAATTGAATCATTTGACAATTTGTCAACATGTTATCTACAAAATAAATTTTGTTGTGTTATTTCTTGTCTTCCTTGGTGTTGCATTTACGGTGGCCAGCAGTGTACTTATAAATGTATGAAACTGCTCAACGTATTTGATAATTAAATTTTCAATACTAAGAACCCAGAATTTGAAGTTTGCATGCTTCTCCAAAGACAACATTTCACAATCCGACAAATGCAAAATTCGCTTTGTCAGAAATGATCTGCAGCAAACGCCAACAGTACCGTAAATGAATTTCAAATGACTGTGTGTGTTCCTTATTAGTGCTACTGATCTCCGAAAGAGAAATTTTGTGAAAAAGTTTCGACTCTAATTGTACAAGCCTTTTTCTGCAAGGAAACTCAGCAAAACAACATTCCAAAGAAAATGCTTGGATTTACATATTAAAAAAGCTAATATTAAATCTAATGGTTTTAATGTAATAGAAATCTCAATTCAAAATTTAAAGAAAAAGAGAAATTCAATTTTTAACACTATCCTTTCAGAGTCTCTACCTTCTTTAAAGAAAAATGAAACAAAATATATATGTCATTTGAATGCTTACATGGGAATTATGGTAGCCACGGATTCCCAACTTTCACAGTTCTTGTACGGTAACTATTTAATATTACAGCAAATACTATTCTAAAGGAAAAAAATTGCATCTCTTTTTTTATGTTTATCCATGAATATGTTATTTTCACATTTCGCACAAAACCACTAATTAATAATCGAGTTTAATAATATTCTCCAAAAACAGCTAATAGAAAACGTTTGAACTCTTTTCTCTGCTTAATTATTCCTTACCTTTTCAATTCTTGTCACTATTTAATAAGTATACCTCAGAATAATTAGAAAAGCCTGAAAATGGTACATGTTTGAATATAAACGGCAACATTGGATATTTGCTATTTTAGAAGAATATTATTATACACAATTATTAAATGGCAACCTTGATAAGATTGAGAAAATGGCGAAGTTAAGTATGAGCAGGATAAAGTAATGCAACTTTTGTTTTTGAGATTATTATTTTTATAGTTATAGGTATATTTATTGAACTTGCATAATACTTACAGAGCATTTGTAGCCATATCACCTTATTCCACAAAGAATCCTGTAGCGTTTGACGAAGATTTCTCAGGGGGGATTCACTTAATGAAGGGAGAATTCACCGCCGGGGTTTTTCTAGTCGCCTCTAGTAATCGACATTTTTCGTTCCTTACATAGCTGCAACTTCAGAGTATCAGAGCTCGAAATAAGTAAAGGGATAAAAAGCTTAAGATCAACCTTGGTTCGTTAGATACTGAATAAAGGAAATTGTTAATTTTGTTTTTTATTTGAATCTTTCATTTTGTCTTTGAGATTGAAAAATAATTTATAGTATTAAAAACTTTCTTTAAAGAAAGTAACTATAATGTCTCGACATAGTTTATACGTAATGCTTTTTTGGAAGAAGCTAGATATATTATTCAATTAGAAAAGAAGAAAAGAAGCTATTATTTATTATTAACACACAAAATATTTGACAAATTTTTGTTAAATATAAAATAATTTAAAATTTCCATATAATAAATATCATGTTAATCTTAATATCTGTTGAAAGTCATGAAACTATATCTAATCATTTTTGGTTTCAAAATCCTTCAACTTATTTCGGTAGATTCTAATGTACTCTGGTGAAAACAACTGCGGGACCAATAAAAAAAGAAACTAACAAAGCAAATAAAACTAAACTTGGCCAAAATAATGAAATCGATATTCGAAAGAGGTAGGCTTTTATTTCGAATAATACATTGTAATAAACATATGTAAAAGAACAAGAAAAATTTAATATTTACGTTCTAATACTTGACATCAATTCTCGGCTACTATCCTTCCTATTTCGGGAGAAAAATTTTGATATCTTATTAAGTATTATGTTGTGCCAATATACTGGCCGGGCCACAAACAAAACATGCTACAGACAATAATATATCAACACAACTTAAACACGAGTATGTATTAGAGCAGTGCTTCTCAAACTTTCAATGCTTGAGACCCAATATTCAATCATAATTTTCATTTCGCCCCCCTCCATACAATAACAATATATTAAATTCAATAATAGTATACTGTGGCGCTAAACCTACAATACGAATTTAACCTCTCAAGTGCCACCGTCCTTTATAAACGCCTCGCTCAGCCAGTGCGTTAGTTGCCCAGATGTATATATCCGTCTTTCCGAAGTACGATCTTTTGTGTGAACTGCTATCCATAAAATTATTCTGAAGGTTTTTGAAATACAGTAAATGACCTTGAGAGTGTTTGCGAAGGATTTACTTATTTCAAAAGATTTGCTTATTTATTCCATGTCTCCACCCCCCCTCCTGCCCAATACACCACATAAGTTTGCATACGTGCAAAACGGTGGCAATAATTATAAACCGTACAAATGATCAAGATATGTGTTAATGTTTGCATATAATCTCATATATATTAAAAACCAGTGGGGTCACTGGTACTTATTAAACTTGTTCATAATTTAGTATTGTTAAATTAATTATAAAATACATAGCGCAGTACTGATGTATTTTTAAGTGTATCATATCAGTGTAAATGTGTATTTTATTTTTTATTACGCCAGAATGCATTTGTTTGTTTACTTACAGTAGATTAATAATTTTTTAAATAATCTTTTGTTTTCGACTTTTCAAAAGTGCCGAGCTCCCCTGATAGGGTTTTCTCGCCCCACGACCCAAATTATTGGAAAATGTTTTAAATATAAGTTTAGTTGTATCCAGTTGTATTGCTATGTTGCATTATGAATAATGTTAGAGTGATGTTAATTGTACAACGAAATATTAGCTCCTCTACATTAAAATATATTTATTTAAAAATTAAAATCTGTCCCAATCAACTTTGTAGTATAGGAATAATATAAATGTTTCTAATAATATATAATATTCTCTATTTGCTTAAATAATCATAAAAGGTAATGCGATTATTGCTCGTAATATCCCTGGAATATCTGTAAAGCTTTTCTTATTCACGTGAAATAACTTAATTTTCAAACATTCCGCTGGTTTTACAGTAGCCTTAAGGAATTCCTTTGGCTACAGCAGGAACAATTAAGGTTGAAAAGATGTGAGGCTCGGAAAATCACGAATCTTCGCAGCAGTTGCTATTCCTGTGTGATTGCTGGCCAATAAATTGAGAAAACCCAAATAAACTGAATTCCTTATTTTCCAAAGGAAAATTTGTTTGAGCTTTAGGAGTTCGTTAATATATGGAGAAGAACAATTAGGAGCCATTAGTTGTAAAACTCATATAATCGTTTCTTATCTGTTGCATTTCATATGGGATTTGATTTACGGTCGTTAAATCCCGAGGAAAGCCTAGTAAATTAAACTCTATTTTTACAAAATAAAATTAAATCAAGGAGATGCAATTTATCTACCTAGCAACTTCAAAGTAGTTAGTCTAGTTATTTAAATTTCCGACAATCATTTAGTACCCTTTAATTTCGCTTTTCATCAATAAATTTGCAATTAGACATAAATATTAAAAACAATTATATGTATACTTTAATTATCTAAGAAACTAATGGAATAGGTTAGCACTGAATGCAAGAAAATAAAACTAAAATCAAATTTGTTATATCATTTTGCTCCTGTACGAGTGACAATTCTTCAATATTAATTTCCCTCTAAATTTTATTTGACAGGATGATGACAAAATTAATTTTTTTCAAATGTTTTGTACCCTAAATTTAAAAAAAAAAATTGTCTTAACTTCTACAGTACTTTAAATAATTAATACTTTTTCTTTTAGATAATTATAATAGTAAGAAAACATTTTAAGAGGTATTTGACCATTTCATGTGTAACCATTAGCTAATTTTAGTTAATACAATTTTAATTTTTCAGCATTTGTTTGTGCGGCATAATATTAATATGTTTCAAAGTAACAATTATTTAATTTAATTAGTTGAAAAATTAGATATTTTTAGAAGCAATTATTTTTTATCTTCTTTTAAAGGCAAAAATTATGACTTATTCACTGTTCTTTTTATGTATCATGCATACTAAGAATAGGTTATAAAGTAGTTATAATATAAGAAGTTATAATATAAAGCAAATCAAACAGCACCTTAAAAGTAAGTGAAAATTGAGAGAATATATTTTTGAGAAAGCATAAATACAAATACCTATTTTAAAAATTAAAAATAATAAAGTTGAATGATGCAAAAGAAAAATGTTTTTTTTTTCCTACAACAAATCTATTTTGCAAAAACTGCATTGTTTTACCTTTTTTTTAGCTCGAAGTGTTTCACTCACTATAAAAAAATTTTGTCTTAATACAAGGTGAAAATGAAATTATTTTATATATACATTTTTTTTATTCAAATAGTAATTCATTTTACTTTTCAGTTGTTTGAATATGTAGTGTATCAAAATAAATTGTACACCAAAAATTAATGCACGACATATTTTTCAAAGCTCACTATTAAAAAATTGACAGTAATGATAAAATTCATAGTTTATGTGTGAATAATAATATAAACTTTAAGAAAAAATTCATGAAAAAAAACCGATAGTTACTGCTTTTATTTTAAATAAAAGAGCATTTATGAAGGAATTAGAGATAAGATGTAAAAATCAATCTTACTTAGCTTGGTGTGTACGTTTTGTGCGTGATTGGTGATCTTCAATAGTTATAGGGACTTACGTTGACATCACCTAAAAACGTATAGAGATGTCTAGGAAAAGTCGTTCACCCAATTTATTAAGATGAAAAGGGATCAGATAATTGAAAATGGGGTTATCATAAGTTGCTGTTGCAAGGAGGTCTCATTGTGGAACAAAATATGATTCTTTGACCGCGGGGTCGATTTGAATTTAAAGATTATGTGTCTAGAAGACATATTCAAAGTCAATTACTCTTTGCAGCAACTCTGTGCGAGACCGTTTTCTAGCTCTTTCAGGCTGACAATTATTCGTCAACGTGGCAGATGATTTTGTAACATCAAGTACTAAAATTTCCTCTACTTCGGTGCGAAAACGCCTTCATAATGCAACACAACAAATTGTGTGTGTCCCCCTGAACCATCAAAAGAGATATATATGCCCCTTTGTGTTGCTCAAGAAAACAAGTTTTCTGAACGAGACGACAATTGAATTCTGTACTCTTTACCGATGAGTTAAGGTTTACGTTGAATAGCGATTAAGAGTGTCAGTTGATCTGGAAAGAACAACGCACCAGAAATAGCCAGTCCAGCATTGTTGAAAGATGCAGTTACAAAAATGTTGGTATTATGGTCTGGACAAATACCTCCCTCGCTAGCCACCCTGACCAACAGGAGGAAACCTCCAACTGGAATGAGATATGAGGCCGAGGCCCTTGATCGGCATATCAGTACATATACCACTAATATTCATAATGAATTAATTGTAATAGGTTATAATGCGCGAGCTCACCGAGCTATGCTTGTTGAGGATTATCTTGAGGGTAACGGTTGGGAGCGAATGAAATGACCAGCTCTATCTCTAGATCGGAATCTGGTGGAACATATTTGGGCTATCTTCGTAGACGCATTAATGTTTTAAGTCATCCTTTAAGCACGCTACATAATCTGCAATAAGGATTACTCCATATCCGATTCTCAATTCCTATTTTTGTACCGACAACTTAATTGGCAACATGAAAATTCGATGCTCTAAACGCATTACTATTAGGAGAGGACTCATTTCTTCACATTTCCATTTTGTCGTAGTTTCATGATATATTTCCTCATGAAATTATGATGTTTTGCTTTCCTTAGTGATGGATTTATCTTTTCATTGTGAGCATTTTTTGTTTGTTTTAACGTATGGTTGTGTTAAACGTATGCAAATCCATGTGTCGCATTTAATGAAGAACTGTTCAGGGCTGCTTTCCTCTAAATTTCCTCTAAGTTCTTTCTATGTTCCCTCATTTTCAAATTAAACTTAAAAAACAGGTTGTAACTTTGGGATAGAAATGTAGCGTCAGAAAATGATACACAGAATACAACTTTAATCTTAAAAATGGTCAAAAATAAACATTATCTTTTGCAAATTTCCTTTTATACTCAAAACAGCAAAACTTTCTACCTCCTAGAAAGTGCAAGAAATAAGAAATATACGTATTAGTCTAAATAAAATCGTAAGAAATATTACACAGAATGTTTTCCGTTTCAAACAATCAGCTGCTGTACTTATTTACTATTTATTTTACTATTTACTTTAATGTTATATAGAAAATAATAAAAAGAAAATATCTGTTTTCACACTTTATTATAAATGGCTTTATTACATAAATGTGAGCGGAAATAATATCGGGAGGAAAAACTAAGAGGATTTTCAAATATAAGCGACTCCTTAAAAATAAAGGAAATTTTACGTAAAAGAAGATTAAAATGCAGATGAGCCTTAATCCTATGATTCGTTTTTAATATAATCTGATCTCTAATATTTATTTTTGCTCTATAATCCAGGATGCATAAAGTCATTGTAAAAGCCACTAATAATAATACTGATAATTACTTATAATTACATATATAATTACTGATAATTACATATTTCTTGTAATTGCTGTATTTTATTATGTTCCTAAAGCTGTGAGAAAAATGAACTTCATATATTAGATTTTGTGTAAAAAATAATAAGCAAATTCAACGTGAAAATATTCTTATAAAAGATCTCTACAGAAAAAAGTGTAAAAGATTTTTTGTGTGTGTTTGTTTGTGCATGTTTGTGTGTGCATGTTTTCAGGGAAAATAATTAATAAGAGGTTTAATACAAAAACGTCGAATAAATTCAATGAAAAAAGCAGAATTTACATTAAAGTTGAGGAAATTTAGAATAAAATATCATTGTTCTACATCAGAGTTATGCAAAAAAGAAGCTTTATTCTCTCTCAAAATGCTTTGTTAATTTCAAATAAAGTAAAAATACTTTTCAGTATCATTGATCAGTTGCGAAGTTATGAGAGAAAGATAAATTATCTGACAAAAAAGACTTTATTAAAAACTGCCATGGTTAAAATAAATAAAAGGTTTGGATATTTCCCCCAAAACTCTTTTTCACACATTTTAAATTGAATTTCGAAGACATATAGAAATGTTTATTAACATTTAGTATGTCAAAGCGTGTCTTGTGATATTAGAAAAAAAAATTACTTTTTTATTTAAGTGAAAAGATTAAAACTCTTTCATATTCAAAAAGAATGATTAGTTAAAGTATGTTCTTGCGTGATATTAATTTACCACACTTGGAAGTCAATAGAATATTAATTTGAGATAAAAATGACTTAAAATAAATAACTCTCATATATTAAATTATGTAATATATATACAGAACTAATTAAAGCACTGTTAAATTATTAAGAAAAGCCTTTTGAGAGGGGATTAGTTTAAAATAAACACGATAAGAGATATAAACTTAATAATGAAATAAAAGTTATATAAGGTAAAGAAAAAAGTATTAGAGTCATATAAGGTAAAAAAAATGATTAGTCATATAAGGTAAATAAATTTAAAAAGAGTTATATCAGAAGAATATTTGTAGGTACGAAAAAGGTAAAAAAAGAAAGAAGGATTACAATCAAGACAACAACTATACAAGAAACAAAAAAAAGATATGTAAATTATTTTGAGAAGTAAAATTTTCAAAAAATATTTAAAATGATAAATTAAAACTAATTAAAACCTAGAAAAGAAATATTAAAGTGTTGTTTTATTAATTTAAAAATTTGTTTGGTTGTTTATAAAATGCTTGGCATCAAGGCATTTTGTGACATATTATATCTGACACAAGACGCAAAATTTTCCATGTTATTAGCTAGAGAAATTAAAAAATTCTAGCTGTGTACAATATAGGCAGTGAAAATCTAATTAGATTAAGCCTATGGAAAAAACCCTAATGCTGTACAAAAAAAATGTCAGTAAAGACTTTCCCTTAATAAATAAATTAAAGTTCAGCAGAGTTAAGCAGAATATATGTAAATGTTACCGATGAAGTGTGAAATCAGTTATTTTATAGAACACTAGGTATTTCCTGAAATAACTAAACAAGTCAGTTAAGGTATCCGACTACGTTCGGAATCGTGATTTTACAAAAAAAAAGCAAGTAAATGGATAATACTTATGATATTTAGTGTTTCTTAGATTAGAGAAAATATTAAAATTGTTTTAAGAATAGTATTTTAATAAAAAAAAATTTAAGTACAATATTTTGACAAAAAATGAACATAGAATGACCCATTTTCAAATATTCTCCTTTTATGAAAAATGCTTCTATTATAATAATATTTTTCCTGTATATAGCTCACACCTCTGTGCAGAGGCTCAACTAGAATTTTAAAAATATATATATAAGAAGCGGGTTTATCCATGTTTTACGACAACAGATTAAAGAAATTTTAAGAAAAGAACGCCGGCTATTATATCAATGGGTTGTAACTCTGAAAATAATGTGAATTTTTCAAAAATCATAGTTAAGCCTCTGTACAGAGGTCTGAGCTATATAGAGGCAACATAATATTATAATAGATGCATTTTTCACAAAAAGAGAACATTTTGAAAAAAGTTTATTCTAAGTTAATTTTTTGCCGCAATATAACATTTAAATAATTTTTTTTTGTCAAAAAATGTCCTTAAAACAATTTTATACATGTATTCTAATTTAAGTGACAGTAAATATCATGAAAATTATCCATTTATGCGCTTTTTTAAAATCACGGTTCCGAACGTAGTTGGATATCTTAAATTCTATACAATATTGAATTCTACGGTTTACATAGATATTCTACAGAATAATGATTACTTGATCGTGTTAAAGTATGAAAAGCAGCACTCGAATGTTCTCTGAACCGATTTTAGCTGCTTTTAGTCAGTTTTGAACCGCTTATCGCTGCTTTGCAATGTCGATATTGTATGTACCCTTCATACCGTCGCTTTTAAACGCAGATCTTAAATTGTGAATTTATGTTAGCGTTTTACGTTTTGGATTATTGACAAATATTTTTGCAACTTGTTTACAAGCAATGACTTTGACTGATCCAATCTGCAAATGAGAAATATTTGAGGCAAGATATAGATTTGAATCTTTATTAAATTAAATAACCTGGGGACAAAGGAAAAAAGTGTTGTACATTTACTCCTGAAAAATTATTAACTTTGGTAGTAGAAGTTAGAAATTCTAAAATAGCACAGAAAAAAGTACCACTCGACTATTATGATTACTCCAGCATTACAAAACATGCTTGAAGTTCAAAAAATAAAGAAGTTAGTTGTGCCAGTAACATTTTTTTACACAGAATTTTTTTTTTAACAGATACAAAACACATTAATTTTTTTCCTTTCTGTTTAACTAATGCTAACAATATGAGTAATAATAAGTTATATCACTGTGTTCCTAATTATTTTTTAATTAATCAACCGCAATAGAAATAAAATGTGTTTTTCAAGAGATTTTAGCTATTTATGATCAATTAATTTTTATAATAACTTTAAAATTGTTTATTTTTCCTGAAACGGTCGATCATTATTTATTTCATAGAACAACTGTTTAACCCTTTAGCGGGCAGTGGCTAATACGTCTAGCCACATATTAAAAAAAATTTTCTCCAAGCGGGTGTTGGATATTTACTCTATCCATATGCGTTAATTGAAGCTAAAACGCATAAAAATTAATACGGATGGCAGCGCTATACCTTTTTTTGCATTTCATGTTCTTTGATGAGTAGTTCTAAACAGTGTTTCTCGGTGTAAATCTATTTTGATTACTATAAAAAAAATTCTGATATTTGAAAATAATTTAGAATGTTGGGGGTTGGAAATATAAACTCACTTTGTTTACAATATGTGGTACAAGATTCTCGGGTTCTAAAAACTTTCATTACAACTTTTCTGCTCGGAGAAAACTTTTGCATATTATAAAGTTCCACACTAAATAGCTTATCAAATTTGGGAAATAACTAATTTAAATTCTCAAAAATATTACTTTATTTCTAACTTTTCATACTAAAATTAAATAAAATATAAAATGTGGATATATACCTAGTTCAATGTAAATTCTAAGTATTCTATATACTTTCTAAGTAAATGTTCTATGTTGTACAATTATTCTATTACTATTAAGTTACACATAAACTTTGTATTTAATTGTTATTGAAATAGTTATTACATAAATGTTAATTTTTCATAAAAAGTTTTTTGTAATATGATTCATTATTTCTGTTCTGAAAATTAAGTTAAATGTTCTAAATGCGCTGTGGCTATAGCGTCTAGCCACCACCCAGGGAAAAAAACCACGATTATATATTTTTTTGTGACTAAATAATGTTTATAGAGGATAAAAACATTACATTTATCAAGTACTGTATCGCAGAAAATTGTATTTTAGCTGTGTGCCTGTTAAAGGGTTGAAGTATGAGATTTTTATTTGTTCTACAGTTTAACTGGCTTATCTAGTTATTTCATGAAATACCTATATATATAGTTATTCTATTAAATAACTGAATTATACACTTTAATGGTAACACATATATAGAGTCGAAGTTTGTCTCACAGAGAACACTTATAGTGACTATACATAATACATAAAAAGATCTACCGTCAGAAAAAAATGTTTTTATTTCAGTCGCATGCTTCTGATTTGTAGACGTGTTTTATTAACGTGTTATCATCTATATAAGTAGTCTCCAAAGCAAAGAAGAGAATGCAGAATGGTACTTGAAGTGTACATAAGAGAAGTAGACTCAATTCAATGTCTGTTCAAAAAGTATCTGACCTTCAGCCAGAAAAAATATCTAGTTTTTTTTTCGGGATTAGACTCCTAATCAAATTCAAAGTAGACCTCTGGCACCTTCACATACTTAGCTCCTACATTCGTTTCACTGCAAAAAACTCTTCTAGAAGACTTCTTTTGGAATAGTGTTATACTCTTAAGGTATCCGACTACGTTCGGAACCGTGATTTTAAAAAAGCGTATAAATGGATGATATTTATGATATTTAGTGCTACTTATATTAGAAAATGTATATAAAATTGTTTTAAGAATAGCATTAAAATAAAAAAAATTATTGAAGTACAATACTTTGACAAAAAATGAACATAGAATGGCCCATTTTTAAAATATTCCCCTTTTGTCAAAACTGCTTCCATTATAATAATATTTTACCTGTATATTGCTCAGACCTCTGTACAGAGGCGCAACAAGAATTTAAGAAATATATAACTTAGAAGTGGGTTTATCTATATTTTACGACAACAGAGGGGAGCAATTTTAAGAAAAAAATGCCAATAATTATATTTAAATTGATGGTAACTCTGAAAATAATGTGAATTTTTCAAAAATTCTAGTTGAGCCTCTGTAGAGAGGCCTGAGCTATATACAGGCAAAATATTATTATAATAGAAGCATTTTTTACAAAAGGAGAACATTTTGAATAAAGGTTATTCTAAGTTAATTTTTTTCCAAAATATTGTATTTAAATTATTTTTTTGTGTCAAAATACCTTTAAAACAATTTATACATGAATGCTAATCTAAGGGACACTAAATATCATGAAAAGTATCCATTTATGCGCTTTTTTAAAATTATGGTTCCGAACGTAGTCGGATACCTTAACTTGCATTCTGCCTTATCTCACCTCTACTCTAAAAACGAGATCCTTTCAATTGCATTTTTATTTTTGTGAATAGCCAGAAGTCGTAATTGTGCAAGGTTCAGTGTTGATAATGTCCAGTAGGTCATGTGCAACTGCAAAAAGGTGTTCTTTCTGTTTCTCTGAAGAGGAGCATAAGAAGAAATTCCGCAGCCATTCTGAGCACGAGTACACAACATTGCACTTTGAGAACATGCATTATTCTCAACTTGTTCAGCAGTATTCTCGGACGGTCAGACAAATATTTTGCATTGTAAAATTTTCCAGCTTTTCAGCAACAGCAGCATTTCGAGTAGTTCAGGGTCTTCCATATGCTGGTCACTCTTTACCGGCGTGAGGCCACTTTTGAATCGGTTAAACCTATTCATCGTTTGTGTGACCCCTATCGCACCGTCTCACTAAACACTTGCTGAATCTTACAACTTGTCTCACTTAGAAAATCACCAAGCCTTTAAAACAAAAAGTTTGATGGAGAACCTCTGATCAAGTCTTTTAGTCATCTTGAGTGTGTGTGTGGGGGGGGGGGGCGCTTATGACACGAAGGAAGAGAAAAGTTCTGATTTATTTTGTTCAATTGTTCGTATGTGCTTCGTTTTCTTCTACGACATTTTCTAACATGCAGGTATTAAGGTACCGACTACTTGTATCAACTTTCTTTTTGACAAAATGGAGATATGGGGAGATTTTTTTGTGATTTTTAGATTTATTTAGTGTATTTTAAGGAAAAATCGTAAAATTGAAAACAGAGAAAAAATTTATTATTATTAAAAGGGAAAAAAAACTAGCGAAAATGTACAAAAAATTACAAAAACGGGGCCCTTTCTGTACAAAATTTTTTGAACAAATTCTCAATTTTTCAAATTTAATGTGTTTTTGTTATTTGAAAGGACCTTCAGAATAATAGATATTTTAATTACTAAACTGGAGCACTCTATCTTAGTAACTATATGAAATTGCTTAAAAAAACAGTGTTTATATACACATAAAGGACTGTAAATTTTGAAATAAAACAGTGATTGATAAATCTGAAGGTCAAAACACTTCTACTGTTACAAAAAACATTCACAAAAAATTTCAGCAAATTATTTTCAGAACTTTTGGAGCAATCACTGTCCCCGTTTGAGTTTTTCGAAGGAAAAAAAAAACACATTTCGAGTAAAACGCATTTTAGAGTTTGACATTTTGCTTAAAGTAATGGCATTTGCTGTTATTAAAACACTCGTAATTTCTGTTCTAGTGAAAGGAAAATAAAAAGCCTGGTATTTTTATAAAGCTAATGAGATGGTCTATAAAATAAAATCATTAAAAAAATTTGTCAATTTTTGAAAAAAAATCATGATTTTAGGGTAGTCGGATATCTTAAGTAGTTCTCTTTCTCGTGCCCATTTGTCAGATGATTTGCTTATTTCATCCCTTTTCTGAAAAGGGCACTGTTTCAAAACTAGGCTTTCTTATATATTTATTGATTAGTATGTAAGATTTATATAAATGTCAATTAGTCTAATTATTGAAAAATAGTTATACGGAAATTACTTATGTAGATTATATTTATATAATATATATGTTTATATGGTACTTGCGTACTACATCGCAACAATGCCAACGCTCAAGATAACTCGCCAAATTGCAACCCTAATTTCCCACGTGTCGTACACTCTGATTTGGCAACCATATGCTTTTTTTCATATCATGTCGCCAATACCGTTACGATAATACCTAACTACCGCTCATATAACTTATGCACCGCCGTATACTATGTAAGACTAGGA
Organism: Trichonephila inaurata madagascariensis; assembly: GCA_019973955.1. Classification (NCBI taxonomy): domain Eukaryota; kingdom Metazoa; phylum Arthropoda; class Arachnida; order Araneae; family Nephilidae; genus Trichonephila; species Trichonephila inaurata. The sequence goes on along the minus strand of BMAV01027473.1, from coordinate 81,428 downwards.
AACCTTGAGAGCCATTTACTTTCCTATGTACTTTACCATTTACTATGTAATGCAGTGTTTCTCAAACTGTGGGGCACGACCATATTGAAAAGTCGAGAACAAAAGATTATTTAAAAAAATTATTAATTTACTGAGAGTAAACAAACAAAATACATTCTGACATAATAAAAAATAAACTACACATTTACACTGATATATTACACTTATATATATATCAGTGCTACACAATGTATTTTATAATTAATTTAACAATTTTAAGTTAAAAACAAGTTTATTAATTACCAGTGACCCTATGGGTTTGTCATATATATAATTTATAACAAAAATTAACACTTATTTTCATAATTTTTGTACGGTTCATAGTTAAACCTTCACTGCCGAATATAAGTTTCGCGATTCGCTTCCAAATGCCAACCGTTTTCCACGTAGGCACGCGTATGTGATGTATTGGGGAGGGGAGAGGAATAAAGGAGCAAAAATAATCTGGAATAAGAAAATCCTTCGCAAACATTGTCAAGGTCATTTTATTGCATTCTAAAGTCTTGGAATAATTTTACGGATAGCAGAGCATAGAAAAAATCGTACTTCGGAAAGACGTATACATACGTCTGGAGAAATAATGGCTTTGGCTTAGCGAGACGTTTATATACACGGAGGGTGCTTAAGAGATTGAAGTCGTATCGTAGTTTTAGCGTCAAAGTATAGTATTATTGAATTCAGTACATTGTTATTGTATGGGGGGGGGGGCGCGATGAAAATAATGATTGAATATTGGGTCGCGAGTATTGCAACTTTGAGAAGCACTGATGTAATGTTTAAAAACATCTTTTTAAGTAAATATTTGTTTGATAATTTAATTTCGAGTTAACTTATATATTAGTTTCGTCATTTTATTTCTATTTCTTATATGGTGACACTATTACATGCTAAACCTCAAAAATCTAATTTATGAATAAGAATCAAAACTATTTTCAAAAGGATATAAAAGTATCTCCTTCTCGGTGAAAATACCTTCCTTTCCGGAAATCTCTTAGCTGAATTTCTATTTTTAGAAGTTAATCCAGTGCAGAAATGATTGATCTTGAAGCAAAGAGGAACCATATCACATTTCAACTCGAAGCGTTTCAAAAAGGGTATTTCCAATCGAAAGAGTTTGCTACTTTGAGGAAGCCAAATGAAAATAATTGCATTCAAGTATAAGCCAGCTTTTCTATCGCTTATTAGAAGCTTCCCTCTTCCATGTATTTTCTTTTTCTTTTAAATACTAATTTTGTAAAGAAGAAATACAGTTCCGTCGTTCATGAACGGTATCTAGAATATTTCTTTTTCAGAAGAAATTAAAATACTTCGAATATTCCCTTTCGATTTTCCTCATTAAAGATTGCCGAATTCTAGGTTTGTATTTTTCTTTCAAGAGAAATCAGTGATAAACTTAGTATAAAGCTCTATATTTGTTGTAGCTCCAACCATTTTTTAAAAAAGTAATTATAGTTTTTTGAGGCAAGTTATACGTTCTTTTACAGTGATTTTAAAAAAAAATTCTTTATCATTATATCGTTCAATTCATCCATATTCATTGAAAAATATCGCTATAAATTAACTTAGTATGTATTAGTTGTGTATAATATTATAGAATATCCACTTAAAGCACACTATTAATAGAGGTATTCAGAAATTTTCTGATAAAACACTGATTTATTTTACATATCAAATATATTAGAATGAGTAAATGTTTGTACTGCGTATCATTAATTCTTAATTGAAGAACAAAACCGAAAGGTATTCCATTTCTCGCTTTACTGTTGCAATCTGGATTTGGAATAACAACCGATGAACTTTCAGCCAAATTTCATTTTTGTTAGAGTTCAATCTTCTGCCACTTTCTTATTAGTCTAAGGTCACTTTATTTCTTCCTTTGACTTTGAAATAATAAGACTTAATTCCACAGAAAGAAATGAGTAGAAAATATTAAAAACACATAGGACAATTCCTAAAGCAGTTGTGAAGAGAACGAATATATATCTAAATATAAAATGAAATAACCGTAACCGAAAACTTAACGGAATATTGTATAAAATCTAAGGGTTTGGTGAGTTAAATATTTGAACTGTTGCTAAGAATAATGCTATTTAAAAAATAATCCCATGTATACTTAGATGATCCTGCTTCATTATTAGAAATTTTGTTAATTCATGCTGGAAAACTAACGTTTTTTTAAAAATATAAATATAGCAAGATTAGATTTTATGGCAAATAATAGCTCTGGAACTTATAATCTGTAAACACCTCTAAGCGTATTCCATAAAAAGTAATACAAAAAAAAAAAATAAAAAAAATATCAATACCCACTTAGGTCAACAAGTTTTTTTTTTATTTACTTTTTATTAAATAGTTACAATTAAAATAAATATGTATATACATGCGACAGAATCACAATATTAAGTGACAAAATAAAAAGCGATTTTTCTTGTCATTTTTCTTTTTCCTCCCTATTATATATAATGTTAGACTATTTTTTTTGTTACTATCCATTCATTCATTAAATTTAATTATTAATAAAATAGTATAGTAAAAAAAACACATTCTCTCTCAGAAGTTAGACCATCCCAGTTGGGATGTGAACTCTCGACCTTTGTATGTGAAGTCCAACGTTCTATCCAATGCGCTACAGGGACACAACGTAAGATTTTCATTTCTGTATATGCTGTTGAACTACATCCTTGTTACTTTTTATTCATTTTTTAACTTAATGAATTTATATTTGAAAAAACTATTAACATCAAGTGTCATCCACTACAAGTTTTAAAAAATATATTTGAACTTGAATGGATGAATACAAAGTATTTTATTAACGATTGAAAATTGGAACAAGATATATATATATATATATAAATAGGAGAGAGTGAACTAATAGTAGGTTAACAAATAATATTAAAAAAAATTATAAGTCAATTCCTACTAAGATCAATACAGATAATTTTAATTTAGCTACTTTTTATTAAATAGTTAAAAGTAAAATAAATCTGTATATACATATGACAGAATCACAGCATTAAGTGGAAATTAATTTTTATTAATTATCATTAAAGTATTGTATAGTCATCCAAAACAGTCGTGTATTTATAGTTTCAGTTCAACTGAATGCTTTAAAACGTGAGAAAAAAATATTTTTAAACTTTTGACCCCTGTCGCTAAAAATGAAACTTACGTGCCTGTATCTGTAATTCTTTAAATAATTATGAGTAGTTTCAGTTAATTAATTTTTATTAATTATAACTAAATTATCGTTTTGTCACTCAAAACAATAATGTATAGAAAATTTCAACTCAAATGAGCGCTTTAAAATGGGAAAAAAATCAATTTCAAGTTTTGATACAAGTCGCCAAAAAGGTCACCAAGTTGCCAAAAATGATATCAACGTGGCTGTCTTTGTAATTCCCTAAATAATTAGTTTTAATCAATTAATTTGTATTAATTATAATCAAATTACTGTATTGTCATCCAAAATAAACGTGTATATAATATTTCAGCTCAAATGAGCGCTATAAAATGTTTTTTATTAACGATTGAAAATTTGAACAAGATAAATATATAAATAATTAAATAGAGAGAGAATATGAGCTAATAGTGTGTGTGTGTGTGTGTGTAGGAATTAAAAAAATAATATGCATTTTTATGTATTTTAAAAACTAATTTTTAAAAAATCAAGCGTTTCAAATAAATTAGATTTTCATTAACTGAAACCCACAGAACCATTACCTTCTGGATCCATACAACAGTATATATAACATCTGCAGTAATATGCGACAATATTTCTCAGTTGCAAGAAAAAGTCGATGGCTAAATATAAACATGAAGAATTCTTATCGAAAATCGACAGATCCCATTTGTAAATCCTATTTAGCAATTTAAGGATTTCTGGTGAAGGCTTCTCAGAAAGAGATTAACTTATTGAAGGGAAAATTTTCCTTCTTCTCTACAATTCTGTAGTTCTTCAGACAATCTATTTTCATATCCTTTATCTCTAAACTTTGCTTTGCAGAGGCAGAAATCTGTGAAAAGCCTACGATCAAATAAAGTATGTTCACTATTTCATGGGAATAGATTCTATTTTTACATTGCCAAGTGTATTTTTAGACCTAAAAAATTTATGATGGGTCCTAGTTGTTTGAAGAGGTATTCAAAAATGTTAGACCACATGAAAGTTCAATATTTTATGGAATTATTCAGATAAGTTATACTTATCCAAATCATCAGTATAAAATCTACACTATTAAAATTCGAAGGTAAACAAGCGTATCTATCTTTATTTGTTTGTTCGTTTGTATATACGTCTATCTTCTAACGAACAGCACAACGCAGAAACTTGCTAAAGGTACCAAAAGATTGGAAATGATTCGAGAAATTAGTTTGTACTATTTATATTTGAATATTGTAATTAGTTAAAAAGATATTAAAAAAAAATACCTAATTGTTTTACTCCTGTTGGTTTTTTATTCCACCGAGCTTCACTAATATTTCAGCGGAGTGAAGTTCCGACTTTACCCACGATTTAGAAACTTCCCAACGTCTTTTCCCCACCATCTCTCTCTCTATATATATAATTCTTGCTATCAAACTCAGACAAAAAATAATTAAAGAATCGAAAAGGTCATTTTTTTCGCCACGATACGGTATAATTGTTGTTTTTTTACAAAATAATTATATTTTCTTTTTATTTTACATTTTTTTTTTTAAATGAGTCAAAACTGATACGTTTTTATGAAAAGGATTTCTAAATCGTTCCCTTTCAATTTTCTTTCGCGTTAATGAATTGACACAATAAAAATTGAATCTACACTAAAAAAGTTCATGCGTTTCTCTTTTAAAATCAATCATTTACAAAATAAAATGTCAACAACTTTTTTTACGCTTCTTCAAAAAATACTCAAAATTTTTATTAAACATTTAATAACTTCAACATTTACAAAAATAATCTCACGAAACTTTTTTCCGTGTGTAAAACAATATTATCCGTAATCTGTACAAAAATTGAAATCATTTCTTTGCAAACTACGGTTTTTTAAAAAATAAGCTTTTTTTTGTTTTATACCCTTTTTACGAGAGTTGATCGATGTAGTATTTTTTTTTCATTTTTTTTTTTGATATGTGAAGTTTGAAGGCCTTAACTTAAAAAACATGCTCTTAATTTTTTTAAAAAAAATTCATTGAAATATTCATTTGACGTCAAGGTCGCGTTACCTTATATGAGGTTTCGCATTGAGAAATACGACGGGGGAAAGTTTTGCGCATGCGCGACGGTGACTCTTTACACGGTTTTTGAAAGGTTACAGGAATTCCCCTGCTTTATGCTCTATCATCACTTACGCTATTTGCTATATATAGCAGTATTCAATTCATTACACATAAAAGATATATGTTTTAAAGAGTGCAAAACAACTGATAGTTTTCATCATTCTTAAAAAATGATTTATTGAAGAACATTGGCATAAAACACTTTAAAAATTCTGAAATACATTTTTATCACATAGAATATTTTCTTTTTGGATGATTTTATACAGTGAATGTAAATAAATTCCAAGCCTTTTTATTCTTAAATATTTTTAATTCGCCACAATTCTGTAAGGGTTTTTTTTTGTGCATATGTTATGATTTTTTTCTAAAATGAATCCACAAACCGGTCTGTTTAAATGAAAAGGGTTTTTAAAAAAGTTCATACTTTGATATTTTAAAATCAGTGATTTAAAAAATAAAATGCCAAACTCTATTTTTTTTTACTAATTTTAAAAAATACTCAAAATTTAAATCAAACATTAAATAACTTCTTCATTTATAAAAATAATAGCATGAAACTTTTATCCCATGTTTTGAACATTTCAAAAATGCTAACAATTTTAATTCAACCTTTAATATAGTTGTGGAGTTTTGTAAATTTAAGAATTTCTACTTCTCTTTCTTCAATATACAATTATTTTTAAAAATGGTACATTTTCGTTTCCGGGGGCTAAAAAATTGCAAAGTGATTGAGTGAATTTTAAGGTCGCACTGTTTACCTACTCAAGAGCTTTTGGCGACGTACCTCGAAATTTTGAACCATTGTCAAGTGACGAAAATGGCACTTCGAAAAAGAATAATGGAAATGGTGATTTTGTGAAGGGAAGGGGGAATTTATATAAAAGTAGAGAAAGCCCGAGTAACGGCGGACCATGCAGCTAGTAAATATATATTTGTTGTGAAAAGCGAAATGTGTCTGCTTTTCTAACTCCAAGTATTCCACACAAAAAATATTTAGACAAGGTCTTGACGTGTAAGTAGATGTAAAAGCTACTTAATTATTCCTACACACAAACATCTCTCCGGGATATTTTATTAATCAATCAGCTTAAAACTATGCGGGAAAGACTAAATATAAGGAATTTAACTTTACTTATCTGATACATTCAGAAAGGGACGATGGTCACTGCTATAATCTTCCAAAATGTTCGTAGATTCTAAGAGAAAGCGCTATCTCTTGAAAACAACTAACCGGAAGCGATGAAAACATGGTCGGCAAAGCAATTCAAAAATAATATTTGTATTCTTGTTCAAATAACTCTATTGTAACGAATTTTGTGTAAATAGTGTAAATAATTTGTACTTCGATGTATAATGCATTTATATTACTCCTTGTTACATCTATTTTATTTTAAAATTGTACTATTCACAAGCAAAGGCCGTCCCTTACGCTCTAGTGGAGATTCAATGAGAACTCGGTGAAATCTTGGCGTTAGTGCCAAGTTGGCATCATTTTTGAAAACCGAGTTGGCGGCCAATTTGGCTACTTTGGCGACCATGTTGGAGAGTTTGGGACTCTCTGGATTCTTCTAGAAATTAGTGGATTTCTCCACTAATTTCACTCTCTATGAAGCGCGCGAATTTTTCTGGAAGTTTCCGCCGGGTCTATAAATTGAGCGGTGCTAGCTGCAGCGAGTCAGTCTGATTTTAACCAGCGATTACAGAGCATTGTTTTGATTACCGATTAGCTTGGTTGGGCTTGTGAATAATCTTTTACATACGTGTATTTTAAACACTGATAATTGTGTTTGATTGTTGCTGAGGGTGTGAAGACCTTCTGAGATTTACTCTGTGAATATTGCTGCTGAATCTTGTATTTAAGTAATTGGATTTCCGATAATAAATTTATATCCCTCCTAAAGAACGGTTATTCTTCTTTTTGACAGTTTTCCATAAAATACTTGAACCAATATATAGAATATATATATTAATATATATCTACGTACCAATATATAGAACTGCACATATGCATATCTCTTTTCCTTTGTAAAAAAGGAATTGTAAAAATTTTCAATTACATAAAAGGAGAAGAAAGAGGCTAATTAATTTTAAGAAAAGAACCTAGAGAGATAGAATGTTTCAAAAATTTATCGAAATATAAGATGTTATACAACTCAGACAAATTTATTACAGCACTTGCAGAAACTGATTTTAAATTTAATAAAATATAAACATTCTTAAGATTAATTATATCAATATGTTTATAAATTGAAAATGAAATGTTAGTTCAAAGATCTTAGAAAGATATAAGAGATATTTTAAAAAAAACCCGATTGAGAAATTTAAATCGCACTTGTTAAATAGACAGTTTTTCTTTTGAGTTTCATTTATTATCTTCTTTCTTTGTCTTATTTATTGAATTTTTTTTTATTTTATTTTTTATTTTTAAGCAATTTTTGCAACTTTTGTCTTTTAAATTTCAAATAAACATGGACAAGTATTTTCCTTTTTTTTAAAAGTAGTTAAAATAATTTAAATGTACAGTAAAGCGAAAAGTAACTTTCTTTAAAGTATCAACAAGAATAAAAGCAACGCTTAATTTTTATTTAAATATGAGAAGGTCATACATTATTTATAATCTTAAGGCTCTAAAATATATCCATGATTTAAACTTTGCTATAAAAAACCCCTTTTATATAAGATACTATGTTTAAACACTAAATGGAATGTTGTCATTATTTACTGTTATTAGTTTTTAAGGTTTTAAAAATGTGGCTTTGTTTTATGTATCGCAACTCTTTTTCTAGAAATATTCTAATGTCGGAAAAAAGTAAATTAAACCATTAATTACTTTGTAGTTAGAATTTGGTACTCGTTTTCATTTTAAATTTTCATTTAGATAAACCTGATTATTTATGTTTGCGAAGAAGGAAATTTAAAAACAATTTATAAACAGAACTTAGTTCTCGTAATTCATGTTAATGTAACATATTATTGTTTCATTAGATACACAATAGTTAACACGCATTTTTTTGCTAGTTTATGGAAGATTATATATTTTACAGAATTTTTTACTTGTCAGTAATAGCCCGAAAGTGTTTGAGATTTTTCAAATGTATGAAAAATATAATTTATTCAAATTTCATTGTTGCAGACAATGATTATTGCTAGTCTTCTTTATAAAAGGCTACTTGGTGTATATAATATATACATATAATATTCCATCTTTACTATAAACCATTATTAATTATAAATATAGAAATACCAGAAATTCATACCAACTGAGATTAATATTAATCAATGGTTGTCAAAAATATTGTAAATAGCACATTTCATTATTTAAGAAGACTGCAGGTTCATAAGTAAAGATTTGATTGTGAAAAAATATGTAGCAACTTAAAACGTTCTTTTTTTTTAACTTTCTTTTAAATTTTATTTATTCAAATTATGTTTTAATTTTTTTTTCTTCAGATTAAATTAAGTAGCACGCAATCAATTCAATCAATTTTACTGCTAATTTTGTTTCTAATTCTGCTGGTAAATATACCTAGATATCTTTAGCTTTTTCCAGATATCACGACATTAAAAAAAGTACTGTATTCTTTTCTATATTATATTACCTTAGTCAAAACATATACTGATCATCAAAGAAAAAAAGTATGGAAGAAGTATGAATCTAATTCACATTTAAGAATATGCTACAGATTTATGTGAGTAACAAGGTTATATATATATATATATATATTATATGTATCACAATATTCAAAATAAACTGCTGAATAATTGTTTTGTCAAGCAAAAAGGTTAAAAAATTTTATTTAATTCTTCACATTTTTATTTATGCCATTTTATACAAAATTAATGACGTAATGAATGTTTTATAGTTAGGATTATAAAAATATTCCATTTGCGGTCAAAATTAGTAAGGATAGAAGCATTTTCCTTTTTCTTAATAGGAAATCATCGAAAAAGGTATACTAACATAAAACACAACATGTGTGTTAAAAAAAAATATATTTATTCAGTGGAGATATAGGAAACAAATTTACTCGTTTATTTTTAAGACATTTCTTTATTCATATTTCTGATAAATTTTATAGTGATAGTACAAATAAACTTAGACTATATTAACGTAATATATTATGTTTACAGATATTAAGTTACTCTCTCTTCTATAGTGGGAACACAAATGTTTATTACATTGTCTTAGAAAAATTCTAAGGGAAATGATAATATACTCTAAAACAGAGGTCTCTTCAAACTTTTTCAACTCCCGGAATTCCAATTGTTATAATTGCTTTATGTAAAGTAAATTTAAAAAAAAAGGATTGCATTTGTTATTAAACAATTTTATTGTTATTTTACTATAATTTACTTATTATAGTAACATTAATTTGTGATCTAAGTGTCTCCAAATGTGCTTGCATTTTTTACACAAATAATCGATGTTAGGTTTATTGTAATTGTCTGCAGTCGCATTTTATGTTCTACTTGTATAACTGGATTTTATAAAAAAAAAATTGTATCAACTCATGTTGAGAAATATTTCCAACTTAAATATATTGTTCTGAGTAGCATTGAAATATGTACAGCTGCTTGAGAACTCCTGTTATTTTGTATAATTTGCAACTTAAAATTTAGAGGCTGTTCTGGCTTAAATTTAGATTTTAACATCGAATCTGTTGGTATATAGATAGGTAGATTTATCTCCTTAATTTTAAGTGTTTTTTTTTCCACAAATGAAAAAAGGCGCATTTTCCATCAAAAAGGTAAGTTTTTCAAAACACTGTAAAAGCCAGTAAAAAGTATAATTTCTTCTATCCCCAGAGTATTATCCATCCAGAATATTATCAATCTAGTAGGCAGTACATATAAAAAACATTTTAATATTCCTTTTTCATGGTATAATAAATTTTTTAAAAAGTATTATGGAATAAATATGTTATAAGTAAATAAAATTTTCATTTTTAATGACTAGGATGAACTTTAAATACTTGTTATGCAGACTTCATAGAGAGCGTGAGACCACATTGCACACACATTTATATTTTTCTTTTCAATTTCTTATTGCGACTTGTAAAATCCCTGGGTATACCGTGGATCTCCAGGGTTCTGTCGAACACAGTTTGAAGACTACTGCCTTAAAACATAATATAAAATATGATCTAAAATATTTTATGAAACCTCAATATTGATGAGATTTCAATTAGTAAATTAAGAATTTGATAAAAATGTAATAATTAATGATCGCTGAATTGACGGCACTGTCAATATCAGTAGAAGCAACAAGCTAGAGTCAATGTCAGTATTCTTAATAGATGCCAAAAGAGAAGACTACTAGCAATTAATTGATAATTAATTATTCTGATGGATATGGAAACGTCAACGGTGTCCTGTATGCTGTAAAACTGCAGCAAAGGGCTTCTTGAGCCACCAGCATATGCGTCGATCCAAAGGGCGTACACACCGCTCTGGCAACTTCCCTCAAACATGTCACCTTTTATTTTTCCAAACATTTTTATCACAGCCGGTGCACGGTAAATGTGTCTTGGTGTGAGGGAGGAAGTTCAAGGTATCCGACTACGTTCGGAAACGTGATTTTAAAAAAGTGCATAAATGGATAATTTTCATGTTATTTAGTGTCACTTAGATTAGAATACATGTATGAAATTGTTTTAAGGACATTTTGACAAAAAAATTATTTAAATGCAATATTTCGGCAAAAAATTAACTTAGAATAACTTTTTTTCAAAATATTCTCCTTTTGTGAAAAATGCTTCTGTTATAGTAATATTTTGCCTGTATATAGCTCAGACATCTGTACAGAGATTCAACTGTGATTTTTGAAAAATTCACATTATTTTCAGAGTTACAATCCATTGATATAATTATCATCGGTTTTTTCTTAAAATTTCTCCCCTCTGTTGTCGTACAACATGGATAAACCCACTTCTAAGTTATATACTTCAAAAAAATTCCAGTTGAGCCTCTGTACAAAGATCTGAGCTATATACAGGCAAAATATTATTACAATAGAAGCATTTTTCACAAAAGAAGAATATTTAGAAAATGGGTCATTCTATGGTCATTTTTTGTCAAAATATTGTGCTTAAATAATTTTTTATTGTAATACTATTCTTATGCCAATTTATATACATTTTTTCTAATCTAAGGGACACTAAATATCATAAATATAATCCAATTACACGCTTTTGCAAAATCACGGTTCCGAACGTAGTCGGATACCTTAACAAATGGCTTAGACTATCTTTTTCAGTTCAATCCCCATTCTCTCCATAAAATCGTCATCTAATAATAAGCTGCACTCCGTGAAACCAGTCTTTAGAATTAGGCCTGTAATGCCGATGCAAAGAACCATTGTCAAACTGACTCGCCTTTGCATTGGTCTTATTCGTTTTTACTCACAGGCATCTTTTACTGGGCGAGAATGCTTCGGAATGCCCTTCGTGTAAGGTCCAGTACCTTGTTCATCATATTTTGATAGATTGCCCAATTTTTAATCATCATCACATCATTTTTTTTTCGTTCATTTATTTTATCCTTATCTGATTTGGTTGGGGAAAATTCCGAACCAAATCTATTTTCCTTCTTACGTTGAATTGGTGTTTTATATACATGAATTAACATTTTTTATAGAATTTATTTATTACAATCTTATCTTTACATCAATAAAATACTTCATTCGCCCTGCGAAAATCATGAAAACTTTTACATTATTTTTTTTTTAATTTTAATTTTTTTCCCTTCTTTTTCATTTTTTAATATTTAATTTTTTATTGAAATTTTATTGCAGAGTATTGAACATAATCTGACTTTATGACATTATCTTTGATTTCAAATTAATTTCAAAATTTTAGTATCTTTTAAATTATTGTTTGGCGCAGCTTAGACTAATTTGGTTCTTGTGCCATAAAATCAAATAAATCAATCCATAAAATTATCTTACTACTTGAATTACCACTTTTGAGGGTGGTCTAGTTTTCTATACTATTATATGTATCCTCTGAGACAATAAAAAAAAATTACAATGATTTTTCTACCAATCATCAATTTTATATTTCTCTCATATCCTAATCAACGTTTGCGTGAGAGTTGTGTACTTCATAACATTTCCTCAAGTCAGAGAGGTGTGCTTGCACTAAAATTTGCATAATTTTCCAACCATTATTTTTTGTATCTTTTTTAATGTCACATAATATAGTTAAAATAAGAAGTTGTGCTGTTGTGTCCTGCCCGGAGGGAAAGAATGAAAGTTGCTAGAGCCTGAGACAGATTGGACTTTTTGTACGATAGATGGCGACACAACCTGTCTCCACCTCCACAGTTTAGGCATGAAACGAGAGGGGAGGGAAATATTCTAAAGCCTCCTGCCCTTGTGATTTCTGCTGCGAGACCCCACAAGACTTTCAGACCCACTGATTTAACGAACATGTACTTTGTACTTGGAGGGTATTTTGTGGCATCGGGCATCAGACCCAGGCCTTCTGGTGTGGAGTTCGATGCTCTAACCACTAGGCTACCCATGGCCTTAGAAAAGTTACTAAAAACTATTGAAACATGTTTAGTTTTTAAAAAAATAAGTTGTAAATATTTTTAAAAATTTATCAATTTTTGCAAAAATTATATTGAAGAAAAGTAGGCCATTAATTGAGGATGGTTCAGAATCACACGGAAATCGAACTCTGGAGTAAAAATTTCACCTGTAGAATTATTGCACACATCTTTAAGAATAATATACAAATTACAGACAGCCACCATATGACGCCAACAGTACAAAACAGTGAGGAGAGTGTAAAGAAGGAGTATATAAGAAATGGTGATGATAAAATTAAAATTGGTCACAAGCGTTCTGTGAAACACTCAGTGTCAGAACCGAATAATTATGACACAAAGGACTCATGTGGATGATTTCTTACATACTAGAATTGTCGGCCACCTGGAATATGGAAGTACTCAGGAAGTATCCGAAGAACTTGATATTGCTCAAAGGATCATCTCTAGGCTTTGGCAACGATTCCAAGGTGACGGAAACGTCAATAGAACTTACAGTACAGGTAGTCCCTGTGCTACAGTGCCAAATGAAGACAGGTATTTTGCACTAATTTCCAAAAGAAGCGGACGGAACACAGCATCCGACTTGTCTCGTCAGCTATCTGCGGCCATGGGTATGACAGTTTCAAGGCACATCATGTACAAACGTTTGGGGAACAGTGGTGTATATGCTAGCTGGCCTGTCTGATGTGTTCCGCGCATGGCCATTCACTGTCGCCAGTGGTTGGCCTGGTGTAGAAAACATGCAATGTGGACATCATCACAGTGGGGTTGTGTGGTGCTTTCCAGCGATTCCAGGTATATCTTGCACTCTGATTACGTCGGATCTTCATATGGAGAACGCCAGATATCCGTTACCACCAAGACATGATCACTAAACGACAGTTGTTACAGTGGTGCAGGATTACTCGTTTTCGAGGAATTATACTGTGATCCAGAACAGATCTAAGGAACCTTGGCAAATCAAATTCATTGGGACATCATTCTAAAACAAAATCTGTGTTTGTTTACGGGCTCCATTAGAGCAGAATTTGTATTTATGGATGGCAACATCCATCCTCACCGAACAAACATCGTAAATGAATGCCATAAAACTGAGGATATCACCCGTATTCAATGGCAATCATTCTCACCTGACTTGAATTGAATATAACATGCGTGGAACATGCTTGATCGATGAGCTGCAGTCCTTCAATCCACTCCTACATGTGTAATGAAACTTCGAAAAACATTGCTTGCTGTATAAAGTAATTTTTACCAATGTCAGCTCGATAATTTGATACTTAGTATGTCCAGGCGAAGTACGGGTTGTATTTCACACACACACACACATTGCATGGGAGACATACAATATATTAATCCTCATAACAACCATGCAATGTTAACTTTTTTAAAGGGGTGTTTCTTTTTATTTTCTAATGGGAGCAAATATTGTAGCTTTTATAAATGATATCATACTTAACCATCTTTTTTGTTGTTGTTCTTTATCCTTAGTTTGATAAATGACCTTACAGATAAGTCACTTTTGTATACTGTGTTTCTGAACATTTATTTGCCGGCGTTGACATTATCCTTAATTTATGAACATGAGTGTAACTGAATTTTGCTTGCATTTTGTACTATAAGATATCTCTAATAAAACTAATGAACACAAATTTGGAAATATAAAATGAACAATTGACAAGATAGTGTAAAGTCTGTGATTTTCATTAAATTAATATACATTTTATAATTATATTCATCATAGTTTTCACAAAGTGAATGAAATTTGAAATACAAATAAAGTCAGATTTAAAAATTTATAGTGTAAGCAATGTTTTAGAAAATTTCATTAAAAAAGTTTTATTATTAATTTTCAAAAAATATTTTTTATTTTTTCGGAGTAAATATTGATGTTTTCCATTTCTGAATAATTGAATTTCATGTAAAAATAAAAAGAATATGTGATGTGCATTAAGGATTGATTTCATTATTTGGCACATCTGAAAGGGAGACAATTGAAAATTAATTAGCAATTTCGTTGTGCAGTATTTCAATTTTTCATGGATACACTGGAGATGTTGATTACCTTTCAAAAAAAAAAAAAGAATAGCTTTAATAGATTTTAAAATTGTAACACATTTTAATGTATTCAAAATGTTTCCCAAACATTTTTGAATTAATGAAATATATTTCTATTTTACAACAACTTTGAATATTTAGATAATATTATAGTTTCCTTGAAGATTCTCAAAATCTTTTGACAAAGTTTTATTTTTATGTTACTTTGTTGCAGCGTTTGCTATTGCTTAAAAAAAACTAAAATAAATTGCAATACAACAGTGTGCATTACAAGCAACTAAGTAAATTTTAAGCAGACAGCCATAAAATTGAAAAAAAAAGAGTTTATTGAGGTCGTACAATGAACACCCAATGCAGCAGAAAGGTGATGTGTATGCAAATGTTTGGAACAAAACGTCCTAGGTGACGTAAATGTATGCCAAACACCTGCAGTAAGCCCGTTAAGCTCGACTACAATAAAAGGAAGAACGGTGGAGCAATTAAGGTCTCCGACTACGTTCGAAATCGTGATTTTAAAAAAGCGCATAAATAGATAATTTTCATAATATTTAGTGTCAGATTAGAATACATGTATAAAATTGTTTTAAGGACGTTTTGAGGAAAAAAATATTTTGAATACAATATTATGGCAAAAAATTAACTTAGAATAACCTTTTTTTAAAATATTCTCCTTTTATAAAAAATGCTTCAAAAATAATAATATTTAGAGCTTATATAAAGTAAAGACTTCTCCAGATAATCTGATTTTTGATTTTTGAAAAGTTCACATTGACAAAAAAAAATTATTTAAATACAATATTTCGGCAAAAAATTAACTTAGAATAACATTTCTTCAAAATGTTCTCCTTTTGTGAAAAATGCTACTCTTATAATAATATTTTGCCTGCATATAGATCAGACCTCTGTACAGAGGCTCAACTATGAATTTTGAAAGATTCACATTATTTTCAGAGTTACAACCCATTGAAATAATTATCGGCATTTTTTTCTTAAAATTTCTTCCCTCTGTTGTCGTAAAACATGAATAAACCCACTTCTAAGTTATATATTTCAAAAATTCTAGTTGAGCCTCAGTACATAGGTCTGAGCTATATATTATTATAATAGAAGACAAAATATTATTATAATAGAAGCATTTTTCACAAAAGAAGACTATTTTTAAAATGGGTCCTTCTATGTTCATTTTTTGTCAAAATATTGTACTTAAATAATTTTTTTATTTTAATACTATTCTTAAAACAATTTTATATACATTTTATAATCTAAGTGACACTATATATCTCATATATTGTCCTTTTATACGCTTTTGCGAAATCACGGTTCTGAACGAAGTCGGATACTCTTTAAGGAAATAATAGAAAGAAAAAAAAATGAAAGCTTTTACAATTATGTACAGAATTTAAGCAAGAGGTTTTTTTAGCATTAACTCCTCGGGAAATCATCCGAGAGACATGAAATTCAGATAAAAAGATATAGCATTTTGTACTTAATCAATAACAAAGCATAGCTGCTCAAAAATGCATTGCAGTATAGTATGAAATCAAGCAAAAAAAAAACCTTTATTGAAATCAAAGAATCGTTGAACATGATTTTCTATCCAAGAGAAAGAACTACAAGCAGATGTTTCTTACTATTAGATATGTCCACCCTTTATTACAATGCTTGCTTCTCGCAGTCTTTTCATACTTAGCTTAAGATTGTCCAACAGTTCTTAAGGTAAGAGTTCCTGTTTCAGCTGTTGGGTGTTCCCCGGAAGATGTAATCATCCCACAAGATGTCTTCCCAGAATACCCACGCATGTTCTATGGCAGGAGTGGGCAGACTTTTACATGACGTGGTCTACTTTTAATTTTTTCAAGGTGTGAGGTCCACCTAGTGACGTAGGTGTGATCAGCAAAACAACAACAACAACTCAGCAATATTTGTATTTTAACAATAATAAATATATAATATGTGTACTTACCTACATAACTACAGTAGAAAAACTTACTCATTTAAAACTACGTTTTAAGTAAAACGCAAAATACAAACGTAATAATTATAACCATCAATTTAATAATATCAAATGATGAATTTTCATAGTCTCTTAGAAGACAGACCATATAATCCACCCCAAACTTGAATACCTATATAAATAATTACTAATTGCTAATCTTGCACTGGATTCTAAGTGGTCGTCTGTGAAGCGGGGATGATATGTTGTCTTAATTATATTCTTCGTTCAAAATGTAGAATCACACAGATAGCTAGAGCGAAAGAACGAAGTTAAAAGAATTGCAGCTTTAAAATTTTGGGATACTTTACTTCGTTTATTAAATTCCAAAAGTTCTTTATAAATTACGTTCTTTTGAAGGAGCAAAAAAGCTTCGTTTTCCTTGAGAACGTGTAACATATTTTTAGTTATATTTTTCACATCAACAATGCCAAATGGGTAACCCATGAATGCAACTTTTGATTCTAGTCCAGTAAATTCTTAAAAACGTCTCTCAAATTTGGGTTGCAGTTTTATTCACGGTGTCTCTTTTATTCACAGGTGTTTCCATTACCTTGATAACCTCCTGTGTTTCTTTAGTGTTCGCGTCTAACGTTTTATGTGAAAGCGGTCACCTCAAAATGTCTTGGCGGTCCTCCGGTTGATCGCGATCGACTTAATGCCTATCTCGGTTCTATGGGATATAAATCAGGATGAAAACACTGGGATATCCATTCGAGTGAAATATTTACTTTCCAGTAGCAGCTGAACATCAGCAGTCCGGTGTGGCAATGCATTATCATCCATAAAAAGGTAGTCTTATCCAATGTCATGGGGAAGGATCACTTCACTACACTAGCAATCTTCGATTACAGGTCCTCAGTCGAAACCGCGGAGCTATGTCCACCCGTTCAGCAAAATGCCTGCCCCGAGGACTACTTCAGGACCACCGTAATGTTCGCTTTCCGTGTTGTTACTGGTATGAAACCATGTCCTGACCTCTTTCCAAATCAACTAGCTTTGAAAATCGCTCGTGACACTGAAACTACTTTCATCCTCAACGAGGCCAAGATTCCATTAATGAGATGTTGAGTTTTGGGGCTGCTTACACCCCTTTAAACGGTGCCACCGATGACCAACTTTCTAAGAGATGCAGCGTTCATAATGGTAGACCAATAGGCTAACTTTGTGAAGGCGTCTTGCCCCACTTATTGTCCTGCTTCTGTACACAGTTGCTGAGCAATGATACTCGCATTCGGCTCTTTTCGCCTGCGGTCCTCCATTGCAATTATTTTTGTAGGGTGGACACCATCAACATTTCTAACAGCTGTGCGTATGGTTTGGAAGGCTTTCCAAGCACGCGAAACGACACTTTTATTTATTCTGAACTCTTCATCTACACTGGAAGAGCTAAGCCCCTCCTCCATCATTCCAATTTTTCTTGAACTAGTGAA
>BMAV01027473.1:25408-43727 GCA_019973955.1 Trichonephila inaurata madagascariensis | reverse complement strand
AAAAAAAGAGGTGAAATAATATAGTATTCTTAAGAAAAACATCTGCAATTTTATTAAAAAAAAAAGGACTGGACAAGTACTTTTTTTTTTGTGACCGTCATTACACTTTCCGAAGAAAACAAAAGTATAATGATTTACCTCTGAGAACAGAACAGGTGGCTGGAAAGAGAAGAGAGCATAAACGCATTTTCGTTCAAAGTAGCGGATATATACTTTCAAGGCAAACATTTAAATGCAAAACAGATTCTGTGTCAAAAAAAAATCGGTGAATGTAAGAAGTTTGAAATTTTTTCTATTTCATATGAGACCTTCTTTCCAAATGTGCTAGACTTTATGTCAATCCCAGTGAAAAATGGGATCTGTTCAAGCCTTTAAAAGAACATTTAAGACTTTAAAAGGAAAACTATCTTCTTAGAAATTCTCTTTCTAGAGAAAAAGATAATATCTTGGCCCCATTGAAAATCTCAAGTGCTCATTTGTTTTTAAGACCTGGAATCGTACTTTTTAGATACTGGTACACATTTTCGATTTCTTGAGGAATCTAAAGGGCCTGTATTTTAGCATAGAGCATGCAACGTAACATGCTTTTTTTGTACATGCACTTCATTAGTTGTAAGTATCTTTCATTTATTTGATTATTGTATTGAAGTTTTTGTTATAATGATAAATTTAATTTCATGTTGGTTTTAGTCTTTAAAATCTTTAGTTAAAGATTTATCTCAGGCTTTCTTAAATTAAATAGCTTTTAAAAATTAAAAATCATCATAAATCATCAATGAATTCCTTAATAATTTTTTTTTCGAATTTAATGCAATTATTGTTTAATTTTATCTTAAATTAATATAGATAATTTAAAACTGCATGTTTAATAAGTAAATCTAACTTTCTGCGCCATTTAATTTATAGTAAAAACTGTAATATTCGCAAGCAACGTCGTGTCTTGCGTTTCAACGGGAACGGCGAAATATTGGCAATACATTCGTTGACATTATTTTTGGTGATTTGGTGACCTCTTTTTGGCGACCATATGGATATTTCTCGAAATTCCCGGAGAATTCTGTGACATGACCTATAACCTAAGCAGAAGGCTCAAAGAAACAGTGAAAGGTAACCACATAAAGCAGCGTTTCTCAAACTGTGGGGCGCACCCCCTAGGGGGGCGTGATATTTCCGCAAAGGGGGCGCGAGCATATTGAAAAGTCATAAACAAAAGATTATTTTTAAAAAATTATTAATTTACTGAAAGAAAACAAACAAAATACATTCTGACATAATAAAATATACACATTCGCACTGATATAAAAAAAAACTTATAAATGTCTCAGTACTGCACAATGTATTTTATAATTAATTTAACAATACTATAAAAACAAGTTTGATAATTATTAGTGATCCCTTGGGCTTGTCATATATAAAATTATGTACAAAAATTAACAATTATCATGTTAATTTGTATGGTTAATAATTAATCCCTTAAATGCCGATAAAAAGTTACTCGATTCGCTCCCCAGTGCCACCGTTTTGAGTAGGGGAGGGGGAAGAAAAGGAATAAATAAGCAAAAATCCTCTCTGAAAAAAGTAAATACTTCACAAATACTGTTAAGGTCCTTTTATTGCAATCCAAAACCTTCAAAATAATTTTATGGATAGCAATGCATAGAAAAGATCGTACTTTGAAAAGACGTATATGTACGCCTGAGGCAATTATCGCTTTAGGTGAGCGAGGTGTTTATATAGGTCGGTGGCAATAAATAGGTTAAAGTTGTATTGTAGCTTTAGCGTCAAAGTGTAATATTATTGAATTCAATATATTGTTATTGTAAGGAAGGGGGGCGCGAGGAAAATTATGATTGAAATATTTAAAGTTTGAGAAGCACTGACATAAAGACTATAAATAGTGGTTTCAGCTGTCAAAGTGTTCACTTCTGAGTGTTTGCGTACGATCAAATTGCTTGTGGATAATATTTATGGTTACGCGCCTGTATTTTTAAGCACTGATAGTTACGTCTGAGTACTTACCGTAGAAGGTATGAGAACATTGTTTTACCTTTTGTACGAGTTTTAGTTTAACCTTTATTCTTAGGGTTGCTTACGTTAATAAACTGGATCCTTGTTGAAGAACTGTTTTTTCTTTGGAACTGATAGTATGAAGTTCACGAACACCGATCTGCGCAACAATACGTTTTAAGTAAATGCTCATTAATTAATTATTAAGGTTTATTGTACGAAGTCGTATTTGTTACTAATCAATGCGAGTTGTTAAGCAAATATTTAATTTTATTTCAAAGTGATATAGATTAAAATTGTCTTTTCTGCCCAATTCATTGCATAAAAAATAATAACTAATCAAATTTTTAGTACAATATATTTTATACCGCTTTTCATCCAACTATTTTGGGTGCCTATTAAATCCCAGAAATAAATATGATGATTAAGTTCTATAAGCTTAAGAGCTTAAGTTCCTTACAATTCTTAAAGAAAGCTATTTTGTGTTCTGTAATATTTCGTACTTTTTTTCGTAAATTTTGAAGCATTACAAAATTGAATAAAATATTTACTTCGATTATAAGTATTTATTTATCAGCCCATTCGATCGTCGTGCTGCAAAGCGGCTGTTATTTGCAAGTATTACGATGACGTCATCTGAGAAATTTTTCAATGACAAAAATAACTTCAACTTTATTAATTATGTATTCTACTTCCTCTTAAGAAGAAGGCCACTTCAATATTTTACCATTTCCATTTAAAGAATACTGTATTGCACTTTTTTTTACGAACTACATATACGATCACAAATTTAATACTGTTGTTTACTTCTCTAATGCATTATACTAAGAGTTTTAGAATTCTAATGATGTCTGAAATTATATATATTTGCATTTCCATTCTCTGTATTACATTATTTTCTCTTACAGATTGGTTATTTACTCTTTCTCTTTGACAGAAGTTTGAGAAAGGACGAAAGTCTTACTTTCCGTACGAGAAACCGGAAGGAAATCTTTGAAGAGTTCTTACTCAGTCTCTCAAGCAGAAAGAAACTCCAAGAAAATAAAAAAGAAAATACTAGATATTCTTAACTAACGAGGCAAGACTTCTTTAAAGAATGCTGAATAATACATACAAAAAAAATTAATGTAAGATGGATAAAAAAAAAATGTTAATATGTGTGAAAGGAAAAGAAAAAGAGAATCTCTTATACTAAATAATTTCCGTGAATTTGAAATTTTTACGTTTTCCCGATTTTTTTTCAAACCTACTGATTACTAGCATACCAGCCTGAAATGGAGGCCTGGAGACTAATTCGTTGCTAGTTCTATGCTTCTTTATTTTTTGTGGAATTTTTTTTTATTGTTTTTAAAAAAGTCTTCGAAATAAAAATTTATTTTTAGTGTCTAAGAGTTAAAATGAGTATGATTCTTTAAAAATACATGATGCGGTTCTTTTTATACTTAGATTTTCTTTTTTTTAAATTAGTAGTAAGCCGATTTTATTCCCTTAATATCTGTATAAATGTAGTGAAAATCGCTTAACTCGAAACTGAAGGGACTGAAATATTTTTTCGTGTTACAAACATTTCCTGTTTAAGGATATTGTAAAAAAATCCAAGCATCAACAAAATTAAGATTATTAGCATTTATTTTATTTATATAAATATATGAATATATTTAATAAAAATCAATGAAACAAAAACACTTACAAGAACTTGAGTACAAAATTTTGAAATTTTTTGAAAGACGGAACATTTGTTGATATTTGGAAAAATAATCTGATATTTTTCTTCACAATGTTTTTTTAGCATCAAATTGTCTACAAATTGTTCTATATGATCCATTTTGTTACTCATTTCACTATTGGAATACGCGTCTCAATAACTCAGCATACTTTTCATGACGTTCCTCATTTCGTATGAAGTGGAAACATGAGCCAATTTATCCTTTTCATTTTCGCAGTCGGAATCTCTATCAATGATATTTTTTAGCAAACTCCAAAATGTCTTTGTCTGCCATAATTGGGGCTGTGCACGCATTATCGTCATCTATTTCAATCCGATTATACAATAGGATAGCCCTATATGACTGGTGTTTTCCGTATTTTGTTCATTCCCAGAAGGGAAATATTTTCCTGTTAAGCTATTTTCGTTTCGTGTTGAGAGAAAACAAATGCAGGAAAATACATACTAGTTTGTCGGGACAGTTGTATTATTTCGTGTTAACCGATATTTCATCTTAAGCGTTTTCGCGTTAAACGTATTTCACTGTATTTATAATTGAAATTGGTCTGATTGATCGACAATTTATTAAAGTCAAACTATGCAGCAGAAACATGAGGACTATATTTCAAATAGACTTCATAATTTTAACCTCGTTCAAATAAGGTTATTCAGCTTAAACTTAACCTAATATTTTCACAAAAGTTTTGAAACTTAAAGCATTTATGTACACAACGGGGATGGGCAGACTTTTCCAGCGTACGGGCTACTTCTAATTTTTCACTCAGTGTCAGCGGCGAACACAAGGAGGAGGGGGAAAGTTTACGAATCCGCATCCTGTCCCATAGCCCTTGATTTTTTTCCCGATTGATTTTTATCCCATGTATATAGTACGTAAAATTTAATTATGTTTTAATAATAACTTTTTAATTAATTCTAATTGTTTAATTAGTAATTTATTTTTTATTGTTCCCCCCCCCCCCCGATAATCTGCAAAATAATAAAAAAATATGTTTAGCTGCGTATTGGGGTATGATACGAGAATGGTAGACATTCGACCCTCGTCCCCCCCTTGAAAAGCTCTCGATTACTCCGCTGCCTAGTGTCAGAGGTGTAGTGAGGTAAGAAAAAGGTTTACCATATTTATTATAACTAAATAATAAATAAGGAATATGTGTACTTACCTACAGAACTAAAATAAAAAAAAAAAACTAACACTTTAAGATCACTTATAAAGCAAAACGCAAGATACAAACATAAAAATAATAGCAAAAAAAATAATATCAAATGATGCATTTATTATCAAACAATTCAAAGTGCATTAAAAAATAAAACATTTTTATCTGAAGTTAGTTTGCGTTGTATAGTCAGTAGAAGACATAGTCTGAAAAATGTCAGCCAATCTTGAATATTTCGGTATACAATTACTAACTGCTAATCTTTTAGCGGTCACCTCAAAATGTCTTGGTGGTCCACCGGTCGATCGCGATCGACGTCATGCTCGCTCCGGATATACACAATAATAATGTTACTAACTTAAGCAAAAAATCGCCATGTTTGTACATAAAATTTAATTTTTTTCAGTTTTAATTGGAGCAGTTTAGCAAGTTTGTGCATTAGTTGCACGACTTTAAAATATTATAATATATTACTAACAGTATGTTTACTATAATGGAGTTTGGCACATGATGGAAATATTCAGTTTTATCTGTACTATTTGTATTCAGAATACTTGTACTTGGAAAACTAATTGCTGTATCAACTGAGGGCGTATTTAGATTTTTTTTCATTTTCAGTTTCCCTCCCTTCTGAATATTGTTTCACATAGCAACCTCAGAACGTTTTGTGGTCATGGCATTATCTCAACTGGAAAAAATTCATGGTGAAGCTTCTAAGTTGTATAAACTGTTTTTCAAAACAAAAATTTGCGTTGAAGTCAATCTAAATTAAGTAACTTCGGAACTCAAAAAAGTAAAAACATAATCAAGCAGAAATGATTTTATTAATAAAAATTGAAATTAATAGCCATTAATAATTAATTTTCTACTGGAAGAGTTGATTGTACTCCAAAATGTTTTTTATTACTTTAAAATGAAACCGAAACCAAGACCTAATCTCAGAAAACTTCAAATATCTGAAAAGCTAATTTTTGATATCAGATCTGAAATTTGGTGGCAAGCTGTACAAGAAAATGCAAAAAAAAAAAAAAAAAAAAAAAAATCGGTATATTTGAAATTTGTAGGGTACTGAATAGTCTTAAGCATTTTTGCGTTAAGCGCATATCACTGTAAGTGGATACAGGCTAAAATACATTAAAACGCTATAAATGTGTGTGTGTCATTCAAATAAAAATCTTCAAAATACAGTAGTTCCTGTAATCTTAATTATATTTATTCAGTAACTTATTTCTACTTAATTTACTTCTCATTGCAAATAAATTTTGTTGTCAATTGCTTATACTCTGGAACGTGCTATCATATTTTTCAACAAAAAAATGTATATGAAGGGGAAAAATACATTCACGTTGCATAGTAATTTTTCTTATTCTTAAACGTAAATTGCAATTATTAACTTTGAAATAAATTTTTTTTAAAAAAAACTATACGATATTAGCAAACTATAAGGAGAATTTTTTAAGATTTATCAGATAAAAATTTAATATTTGTAAATTAAATAATTAAATTGATGAACTTAAAATGCATGAAGATTTAATAAAACTACAAATAACCAATTATTAGCTCATGTATATAAAAAAAATTAGTTTTTTTATCTTTGGCTGCTCTGTTGGAATTTGATATGATCTTAGAATTTCAAATAATAATTTTTTAGTTGAAATATAGCCTCCGATTAATTCAATTTTGTCGCATACTTATTTAACAATTATTCAATAATAATAACAGTAGAGCAAAAAATATTGAATAAAATGGGGAAAATTTCTTGCATCATAAATTTTTGCGGAGAGAAAAAATTTAGAATGTAAGAAAGCAAGATAAAGAGACCTTGAGACTTTTAACATATTTACTATTTCGTTATGTAGTCTTTGTTTAGTATCGGATAATTATTGGAAATCCAACGTTAATGCAGAATTAATTATTTGGATATTTAAAATATATTGTTTCTTTTACTTAAAATGCCAATGCTTTTGCAGGAAAAATATTAACGAAACAAAAATAAATCATTTCATTAATTTATCAAAAAAAAAAAAAAAAAAAAAAAAAAAAAACATTAGATGAAAAGTTTTTGAAAATACCATATTTTAAGCTCTTTATCGAACGAGTTACTGTGTTTAATAAATATCCCACAAATACGCTTTCTTCACTACTTAAGCCGATAGGATCATTATCTTCTAAATCCTTAAAATGGCTAACGTTTCTAACATGTGACAATTTTTCTTGTGAAAAAGAAATAGGCAATAGTTAATCGTAATAATAAATAATTCTAAGAAAATTCCAAAGATGTATTTGAGGATACTATATATCAAACTTGTGATCGTTCGTGTTAGTTTCTCTGGAAGTGAAGAATTTTACAAGGAAAAAATTCAACATTGTGGATTTTCTAGAATTAATCAACAATTAATTAACAACAAATTAATTTTCTAACCAACATTATTCCTTTTTATGATTACAGATCGTTCAGCAGGAGTCGAAATTCATAAAAAGATCACTAGCTTTAAGGGGGCGGGGTTATACTGTTGTTGATTAATTTATGAGAAACAATTTCTATTTTTGCACTATGCATACTAATTTCTGAAGGAGTATAGTAATGGTTGGAGTTTAAGTATACACGCAATAGTGTTAAGTAAGAGTTAAAAATTTTGCGAATTTGTGCCAATATATTAATTGTTAAAAAGTTGAAATAATTTGTTACAATGAGTTATAAACAAACAAAATCAGTAATTTAAAAAAAATAAGTTTAAATGTAAGCTTATAAAACTATTTTTTTATTTAAATATTTTGACGAATAGTTGTATTAAGTTGAACTTTTTTAACCTAAGAATTTGTAATGATCTTGATGTGTTTGCCCCAAACCTCAGAACATTTACCGATGTAGAATTCAAGTCCAACTAAAAATAGAGCAATAAATAACAATAGTGAATATGCACATTCTTAGGTTGCATACATTTTTTGTTCTTCTTTGCGCATACTTTTGCTACTATATTCCTTTAAAATTATATTTTGTTTTTTTGTTTAAAATTATATTTTGTTTGTTATATTGGGACTATATAGAAGCACAATTTCATTTTTAATAATAATGATGAAAACGCTTAAAAAGGTATAACGTTTGTTCCAGTCATTGTAATATATATTTAAAAGAAACTATATTCTATAAAATACGATAAAAAATGGTTAAATATAAAAATTAAATTATGACATTATAAATTGGAGTGGAACAAAATTAATCACTTAAACATTATTACAAGAAGAAGGGACCATAAAGACTTTTTAATACATTCAACAAGAAATATAAATAAAAAAATACATAAGAAAGCTGAAAAATAAATAAAAATTTACATTTTCTGACTTCTTAGCTCACACGTTCCAAAAAAGGCAAGTAGGTTCGTTAATCTCATATATATGTATTGCAATGGAGGGACTATCCCATCCACATACACACACATTAGTGTATGAAGGTCAAAAAGAGGATGAGCCATAGTCAAGACACACTCAATTTAATAACAATTCTCAACAACTTCACAAATTTCAACAACCCAATTTACGAAATGCTCCTCTTGATAAATATGGGAGCAATAGTGAGGTAGACGAGATACTAGAAGATTTAATTATAAATTGGATCACTTACACTTAGCACATCTAGGAAATACACCTTTTAATATTTGAAGATAATTTCTATAGTAATCTAATTCAGTAAAGATTAACAACTAATTGACCAAATCGTCAATCTTAACATTAATCAAATAATCTACAAAGCGCTCTCGCCTAGCTTTACGTTAATCACTTCTTGCTATCGTGTTAGCTTCGAACCTCTCTCTTACGAGTTAATCTTTAAATACAAGCCTTGATTTGAATAAATTGCGTCTTCTTTGGAGGAAGAGAGTTTTAAATAGAATAATATTTAAAGATTTATTACTCCCCAAGAGGATTATTAGTAGGAAGAACGCGAATAGACCCGTTACAGTATTATTCATTAGAAATCAGACAGAGAAAGAAGTAAAAAAAGGTAACGTATAATTGTTAACATTAGAAATAACACTAAGAATATTCAAAAGAAAGATTTAACTTATGTGTAAATATTCTAATCATATTTTTATCAGCTAATTAAAAAAAAATTTAATGCTGATATACTAAATAAATGTTAAGTTGAAAAAAAAATCAAAAAGGCATTATATTTATTAAAATAGAAACCACAAGAAAATATTTTTCAAATGTACAAACATTACAAAAAAAAAATACTATTATTTTAAAGAAATACCATTATTCCTGTCAAAGGTGATTTTTATTCTGGTGAAATGAGTTATAAGTTACTGCGAAAATAAATTAAATCAATAAGTAAATACACGAAAAAGTAAACTTAAAAATTTATGAAAAGTGAGATTTTTTAAAATAGCTCCAACTATAAACTATATATATAATATATATATTGAATGAATTAATAGGAAATGTATTTATCTTCCATGAATCAAGCCTGTATTCACGTTTTCATAATTCTCGGAAGGTACTGTTGTCTTCCAATGCGAAAAAAAATATATTTCCTTTAATCTCAAAAAAATTATTACAGAATTTAGTTTTCGTGGAAGAATAAAATAAAAAATGTTATCCTAATAAAGTAGAGTGTTTCTTTCCTTTTTTTTTTTTGCTTCTGTTATGACAAAAGGAACGCAACAACCAATACATTTAAATAAATATTAACCTGAGGAAATTTTGCTATTCGAGCACGCAAAATAGAGAATTCATGAAATAGATATAATAAGTATTTATCTTTTTTTTTGCAGTAGGTAATGTAAACCAAACAATTACAAATATATGGTAAAATATCTAAAGAAAAATTGTGTTAAATTAATTAAACAAAAATGATCTTAGAATATATTTTACAATTTTAATATAATAAAAAATTTCTAAATTTCAACTGAAAATTCTTGTATGCAAGCAGTTTTGTTTGATTGGAAATAGTGAACATTTAAAATTTAATTAACTTTTTACTCGTGGAAAAAAGAAAGAAAGAAAAAAACCGAAGTAAAAGAAAGAAAAAAAACAAATTAGCTATTTTTATAAAGAAAGCAAATGAATTAATTTAAGCTTTAAGTACAAATGGCAAAAAGTTGAAAGACAATGAAGTATAATATTGAATAAATTATTAAGTAAAAAAATATTTAATCAAAAGATGTGAGACTCGAAGTATATTCCGTAATGACGTCCTTTATGCCTAAATAGTATTTCGATAGAGAGAGAATTATATTTAAAACTAAGTAAAACAAAAAAATATTTTGCATCACAAAAGCCTGTTATGGACATACAGAGAAACGTTTACGTACGAGTTCCCTTAAAAAAGACTTTTAACTACTACTTGGAATACAGAAATAAGAGTTAAAAATGAGAATAAAAGCAGATTAAATAAAAAAGATTACATATAAAAATGTGTGAGTTTTTAAATAGTGAAATAAAAAAAAATCACAGGCATGTATACTCCATTTTATTTTCAGTACATGCCATGTAAAATTAATTAGAGCTTGAAAAATTTTTAACTACAAATTAGAAATTTGATTTGCTAATTTAAAGTCATTCTTTCTTAAGAAAATAGAAGAAAAAAAAACACGAATAAATTTTGAATTTGAATAACTTTAAAAGTAGTTTATTAAACCAACTAATTAAAGAATGCAATTCGCATAAAAATATTAGTTAAAAAATATATGAATACTAAACTATTTAACTATTAAAATTTTATTACAATTTTAACACTTTTTTTAAATTTGATTTTGGTTACTAAATACAAGTCATAAATAAATTTAAAAAATTGAATTTTAAAACATTTACTAGTTTCATCAATATTCTTTGCCATCTACCTTGAAACTGTAAAGTATGCGATCCTATTTTAATAATAATGTCAATTTTAAATAACACTCTAATTGAGTGTGGCTATAATCAGTCTGGTTATAAGTATCTCAGACACTCTTTCCTCCGGCACTCTGATGTCACATAAATCTCTTCAGCTATGAACGATGATACTTGTTTTACGAATATGTTTCATCATTATTAAATTAGCTGTCATATATAATCGTGAGACATTCCAAGTTTGGAATGAGCACACCACCAATAATGTGGAGACCTGATGACCCCAAAGGTCGCCTTTCATTCGTGTTCAACAATATTCAAGTTTTTCAACAAGGAAGAAGTTTCAGTTATCTAAAAATACCTCCATTTATTCTTGATGAGTCACATCTATGGTTTATCATGGTGGAAGCCATATTTGAACTTGTACCAAAACATATAGCTGTAATAACAAATCTGATAATCATGTTACTCACATCGCGTGTAAGTCTTCAGCTAAAATCTGTGACATTATAGTCTGCCATAATATGTTAGGTCCAGCTGAATAGTTACAGCTGAAAGAGGAAATATTAAAAAGTCATTGAGAGGGATTTGTGGTTTTCACAATTATCTCAGCTGTTGTTGTAAGATCTATGTCTAGGATTTTGCTTAGATTCTGGAATAGTATCTGAAATATTTGATAAATTTCTATCCTCATAACTAGCCTACATATAGCATTGAACTGAATTAACTAGAGTTTTGTTATGGGGTTCAAATCTTGGGTTGCCGGAAAGAGAAGTTATACGAAACGAAAGTTCAAATAACAGCAATTTGTTACGATTCGAAATTAATGTTTATCAGTGTAGGGGAAGTTGATCACGATGCTGACGAAAAAGCGACCCTCTCTCAAACGAACAATAAGAGGATTGCCACTTGAGGGTTTTTTAAAGTAACCCTTTTGGCATATTGGCACTCTTAGCGAAGCTGAGCACGCCAAAAGTTGATAACCCTTAATAAACCCGAAAACGATTGTGCGCGAAAACGATTGTGACCGAAAACGATTGTACCTTTTTTAAATATTTTTTTTTAGTTTCTCTGAAGTATTATTGGAATGTTATATTATACCAGAAGTTATGTAATATTTCAAAGAATTTTTTGTACAAAAATTGTACCTTACAAAGATTCAATATGGGAGCCCTTTGTCACACAGCAGATATCTAGGCGATACTTCATTTCCGTCCATACTCGCATTAACATGTCTCTTGTTACGGCAGCAGATTCATTTCTGATCAGCACTCGCAGCTCCACCAGATCTTGAGGTAATGGTAGAACAAAGAAAAAGTCCGAAAAAGAATGTATCCCTTTTCTCCAATTTTCTTTGCAAAAGAATCTGTAAGGGATCACTCGTATCTGGATATGCTCCAGAATTGCTTGATGCCACAACTTGAAGAGGATTCCCAAGATTTCATTTTCCACCAGGATGAATCTCCTCCTCATTTCTATAATGACGTGAGAAGGTATCTGAATGAGCATCTCCCACAACGTCTAACTGGTCGTGATGATAAGGCGTTGTTGAAATGGCCTCCGAGGTCTCTAGTCCGAGGTCTGACTTCTTTTTCTGCAGCTTTATCAAAAACCAAGTCTTTGTCCCACTATTACCTCGAGATCTGGTGAAGTTGCGAGCACCGATCAGAAATAAATTTGCTGCCGTTACAAGAGACATATTAGTGTGAGTATGGACGAAAAAAGAGTATCGCCTAGATATCTGCCGAGTCACGAAAGATGCCCATATTGAATCTTTTTTAAGTACAACTTTGATACAAAATAAAATTTTTGATGTATTATCTAACTTCTACTATAATAAAATATTCCAATAGTACTTCAGAGAAACTAGAGAAAAATCTTAAAAAAGGTACAATCTTTTTCGGACACTGTATAATCTATTATACCAGTTTGATTCACTCTTACAGTTATGATAATAAAACTATATTTTAAACATTACATAAATACAGTCGGAGGGTGAATGATTTTGATTGTGTTTTAACGCATAAAATTCAGCCTACAACCGCATCTGTTAGTATTCTAATGAAGAAGCTTCAAAATGTAGAAAGAATGCGTCTTCGTGCAATGCACAAGTGTTTGCCTAATTACCAAATACCAATTTTAAACTCTTCTTATGAGATTGTTGTAGCTTATAATTCTATTGGATTAAAATTCGATTCTTAGAATTAATGTAAGCTTAGACTGCATTTAAAAATTCTATGATATGTCCAGGTCCGTTAAAAACAAATCCACTACATAAAGCGGCGGATACAGTTGTAAACTACTTATTATATCCATAGGTATGTATATTAAAATAATTAACACAGAAATTGTGGGTCCTTATAGCTATTCCTATTAATTTTTTTTTATTCTTACATTTTCATGGTAAATGGTGTACGCCAGCAACACAATTTTGAATATAACACCATGTACAAGTTGAATACAAGCGTAAAAATTTATAAATCTACAATTAATATCCTAATACTTAATTATCCAATACAGTTAAAAATGTTGCGGAATTTTAATAGAAAACAAATTTTTCCAATAATATTGTTTCTTGTTTTCTACAACTCAGTATTAAAGAATAGTATGGAACAAATTACGTTTTTTTTTTTTAAATTGAATTATTTTATCCATGAAAAATTTTAGAACCGAACTCTTTAATGTGGCACAGTAATATTTTTCATTCATAATCACATTAAAATTTGTATTCACGGTACAATTGCATCTCTGGTAATTAAAATACAATATCTAGAAGGAAAAATTAATTTTTTTGTATTTTTAATCAATTCCATGAGTAAAATTCTTTCTTTTAACCAATTTGTAACTTTCTCCCCAATTGCTAACATGTTTTAACAAATAAAGGAAAATAATTTTCCAATTAGCACAAATCTGATTAAACTTCATTTAGTCTGACACCGCTTTGAATTAGAAAAAGTTTTTGTATCGATTGAAAGAATCGACCGGTTCACAGACATCGGTATAGCAAGATCAACACAATTGTTTCCCCTGAAATGCTGTTTGTTGTAAAAATTTTAGGAATTCAGCAATTTTTTTTTAACTGCAAAACCCTTCCCACTGAAACCAATTGGGAGAATCGAAAACCAGCAACGATATATTCTCTCAGGAAAAATAAATAATAAAAATAATAATACATTTAAGGAGACATTGTACAATTTAGAAAATGTCTTTGAATTAGGGGGCTTTACAATTTTTCTGTTTGAAATTTTAGTATAACGTAAAACAATTTTTGTGTTAAAATATAAAGCTAACCATTTAAACTTTCAAAGAAAAATAAAAAAAAATATGAAGTGATTTTAAATTAACATTCCTACAATAACTGTATACACACGAAACTTGATTTACAAATACTTCGAACTACGTATTTCTATGGCTCACGAACCAAGGTTTTCTGCTAAAATGATGCTTCTGAATGCTTATTAAAAATTTCTTACAAAATGTATAAATTCTAAATTTACTTATTTTTTAAAAAAATAAGCATTACTTAAACAAATAATATAAAAAAAGTTTTGAAGTCAATTCCTACTTAGGTCAACAAAGAAAAACTTTATTTTTGTTAATTAAATTTAATTAATGAATTCATATTTTAAAAAAACTGTACTAACATCAAGTGTTATCCGCTACAAGTTTAAAAAATTGTATTTGAACTTCAGTGGATGAATATAAAGTATTTTATTAACGATTGAAAATTTTAACAGTATAAACAGTATTTGAACAGTATTTATATAAAAGTAAATTTGTATACATATTAGGTTGGGAAAAAAGAAATCTATTATTTTTCGGTAGATGGCTGTAGTGTTGATATCTCGTAAGGCATCGATCAAAGAATTTGAAATTTATGCTCGTTGTCAAGATGACATTGCACACTAAAAAAATTATTTTGCTTTATTTTTTTGGTCCATTCAGTTGTGAGTTACAGGGTGTTAAATATGGAAGTTAACAAAGAGAAAATTCGGGTTTTCTTACAGCTTTTCTTTGATAAAGGTGAAAATGCAAGCCAGGTAGCTGAAATTGCGAATGGTGTTTACGATGCCGATAATGTAACAGCTAATTACGTGAAATTTTGGTTTCGTCGATTGCGTTCAGGTATTTTTGATGCTAAACACACATGTACCTCGCACAGGCAGGCCCGTCGTGGAAAATATCGATAAAATCAACAGAAATAATCGCAGTTGACCGGAATGTTAGTAGTCGTAGCATCTCCCAAAGGCTAAAGATCAAGCATAAAACAATTTTAAGCCATTTGCGAAAAGTTGAATTCAAAAAGAAACTCGAAGTTTGGGTGCAACACCAATTAACACCAAAAAACATGATGGATCGAATTTTCATCTACGAAACCTTGGCCAAACGGCATGAAATCGACCCATTTCTTAAACGGATGGTGACTGGGGGTGAGAAATGGGTCGCATACTACAATATTGTGCGAAAACGATAGTGGTCAAAGTGTGGTGAAGCAGCTCAAACGGTGGTCAAACCAGGACTAAAGGCCAGGAAGTTTCCTCTGTGTATTTGGCGAGACTGGAAAGGAACCATTTATTAGTAATTGCTTCCGCATGGCCAAACAATAAATTCAGATCTCTACTGTCAACAAATGGACCGTTTGAAGCTAGGGATTGACCAGAAATGGC
The DNA here is from genome assembly GCA_019973955.1 of Trichonephila inaurata madagascariensis. Classification (NCBI taxonomy): domain Eukaryota; kingdom Metazoa; phylum Arthropoda; class Arachnida; order Araneae; family Nephilidae; genus Trichonephila; species Trichonephila inaurata. The sequence goes on along the minus strand of BMAV01027473.1, from coordinate 28,344 downwards.
CAGAATTGGCCAACAGAAAAGGTATTGTGGACATGATCCCTCAGGACAACGCCTGAACACTCACTTAAGTAGTGACTCGCCAGAACCTCGGGGAGCTTGGTTGGGAAGTTTTAATGCATCCACCATATTGTCCGGACCTGACACAAAACGATTACCACCTTTTTCTCGCATTGTAAAACTTCCTGAGTGATAAGAAATTGGGATCAAGAAAAGATTGTGAAAATCGATTACTAGAGTTTTTCACCAAGACTTCTATGAGAGAGGCAATATGGAGCTACCTTTAAAATGGCAACAAACTATACAACAAAACGGTACATATTTCACCCAAATCGGACAATCTGAAACATGTTAAATAAGGTTTTGAATTTCATGCAAAAATAATGCATTTCTTTTTCCCCAACCTAATATATAAAAAATTTTTTTTTTTTTTTTACCTTGTACCGTATCCTTTTAATTCGTTCAAAAAAACTTCATATTCTAGTTCTTTTTTTATTTCCTTTCATTTTATATAGTACTCATGTTACTTTTAACATTGTACTAGAATTCCTTTAAACCAAGTAAATAACAGAATATAAGAAATTTTACGTAACAAAACTGATTACTAGATGTTTTCGCTAATAAAGGCCAAGACTTCTATGAGAGAGGCATTATGAAGCCACCTTTAAAATGGCAACAAATTATACAACAAAACGGTGCATATTTGACCCCAATCGGAAATATTTGCGACCCAATATTCATTCATAATTTGCACCGCCCCTCCTCCTCCATGCAATAAAAATGCATTGAATTCAGTAACACTATACTTTAACGCTAAAGCTACAATACGCCTTTAAACTCTTAAGTGCAACTGGCGTATATAAACGTCTCACTCAGCCAAAGCATTAATTGATCCGGACGTAAAAAACGCCTTTCAGAAGTACGATCTCTTCTGTGCTCTGCTATTCAAAAAATCAATCCATAGAATTGAAATGCAATAACACGACAGTGACAGAGTTTGCGAAGGATTTACTTATTTCAGAGGACTTCCTTACTTGGTCCTTTTCATCCCCCCTCAATATGTCACATACGCAGGAGTATGTGGAAAACGGTGGCATCAGGGAGCAAATTGCGTTACTTTTAATCAGCAGTTAAGGGATTAATAATAAACAAAACTAATTATTAAGATAAGTATTAATTTTTGTGTATAATTTTATATATGACAAGCTCATGGGATCACTGGTAATTACTACTCAAATTGTTCTTAATTAATCTCTGTAAATTAATTATAAAATACATCATGTAGTACTGATACATTTATATAAGTGTATTATATCAGTGTAAATGCGTATTTTTATTATGTCAGAAAGTTTTAGTTTGTTTATTTTCAGTAAAATAATAATTTTTTAAAAAATAATCTTTTGTTTTCGAATTTTCAATATGCTTGCGCCCTCTCCCTCGTAGAATTATCACGCCCCCATAGGGGCGTGCCTCACAGTTTGAGAAACGCTGGTCTATTCAAATATAGAGAACATTTTTTTTTTTACATTTGCTTTTCTAACTGTCTTGGCGAGCCATAAATACTTTTTTCAGGGCGACGGCCACTACTCGCACAACTCTGAACTAGGTAGATTTAAGGTTTCCGACTACGTTCGGAACCGTGATTTTAAAAAAGTGCAGAAATGGATAATTTTCATGATATTTACTGTCACTTTGGTTAGGCTACATGTATAAAATTGTTTTAAGGACATTTTGACAAAAAAAATTATTTAAATACAATATTTTGGCAAAAAATTAACTTAGAATAATCTTTTTTCCAAATGTTCTCCTCTTGTAAAAAATGCTTCTATTATTATAATATTTTGCCTGTTTATAGCTCAGACCTCTGTACAGAGGCTCAAACATGATTTTTGAAAAATTCACATTATTTTCAGAGTTACAACCAATTGAAACAATTATAGGCGCTTTTTTCTTTAAATTGCTCCCCTCTGTTGTCGTAAAACATGGATAAACCCACTTCTAAGTTATATATTTCAAAAATTCTAGTTGAGCCTCTGTAGAGAGGTCTGAAATATAAACAGGCAAAATATTATTATATAATAGAAGCAATTTTCACAAAAGGAGAACATTTGGAAAAAAAATTATTCTAAGTTAATTTTTGGCCAAAATATTGTATTTAAATAATTTTTTGTCAACATGTCCTTAACACAATTGTATACATGTATTCTATTCTAAGTGACACTAAATATCATGAAAATTATCCATTTATGCGCTTTTGCAAAATCACTGTTCCGAACGTAGTCGGACACCTTAAGGATGTTTTCGCCAAATGTACGAGAGTTTGAAAAAAACGAAGCACTTTTTTGGGTATAAAAATGTCTCAATTTTCATGAAAATCTGTAACATTGCTACTCATACATTTGTTTATAATACAGCGTTTTTAAATTTTGAAAATACACTGCTGCTCACCGTCCGTAAATGCAACACCCTGAAGGAAGCATGCAAATAACATGTAATTTACAACATGCATTAGCGAAAGTGAGATATGCAAATAATTAGAATTTCAGCGCAGACACACATAAGGCGCGCCTGTGGCGCCACCTCAAAATGTTATTTAAGGCTTGGAGATTTCTACGATTTCAAGTTCGGCAATTGTGTTTTTCTTGTGGTTTTTTCAAAAGACGATCAGTTATGTCTCGTAGAAAACAGCGATCAGTTTTTGATCAAGTAACCCAGTTCGACAGAGGAAGGATAGTGTCCTGCCGAGATTGTGGATTATCTTTCAGGAAAATCGGTTGTCGTCTTAGACGAAACCAAACAACTGTAATTCGGATTTATGACCGTTGGATGCAGGAGGGTACGACGGACCGACGTGGTCGATCGCATCCATTTCAATGAAGCACTTCACGTGAGGACTGGCAAATTGTGCGCATGGCAGTGACGGATCGCTCAGTCACATC
>BMAV01027473.1:12309-24458 GCA_019973955.1 Trichonephila inaurata madagascariensis | reverse complement strand
ATAATCAGTTTTTCCTTTTATAATGTAAAGAGATAGCTCAGCATTACGGTATAGGAGAAAAAATGTGAAACACATTTTATAAAAGAAAAAATGAGTCAAAACTCGGATAAAAATGATTAGGATAAAATAAGTAATTCTCTTCAGCATAGTGAAGCCAGAAGATAATATTAATGTTTAAGTACTTTTATATCTAGAAAAATATTCCGAATTTGGGTCCTATACTTTAACATTAGCCGAAGATAGCCTTAAGTTTAAATACGAGAAAACTTAGGAAGAATTCCAAAGAATTTTTCACAAATCGCAACAAATATTTTCAAATATTAAAGCAGCTCTGAATAGTTTTCCTTTTAATTCTGTATGTGATATACATGAGAAAGCTAAAAAAAGGTTTTGTGTATAGAATCCCTAAAAAAGAGAACCCGCCTGTTGGTTATGGTCACAAACTCGTGGGCTTGTCCTTGTGTCACTGAAGAGAGGGACCAATGCACGTTAAATCTATAGAGCCTTAACTAGTTAACTATGGCTCCCCCTTTTGAAAGCGCGCTATTATGTATCTCACGGAGATCACATATTGAAAGGGTCTCGCTGTTTAAATGTATTGGACTGGCTGGTATACCCGTTCTTCGCACGGGTGAATTAGAAAAATAAACAATACAGATTAAAGAATAAAGGTTTTAATGAGTTAATTTTACGTGAATTTTAAGTCAAGCATATCTCAGTTGAAAAAAAAACATATCTGCTAAATTTTAAATTTGTAGATCTAATAACTGATAAAAAGGTTTTTTTTTATTTATAACACCCCGTAACTCTCTTGTGGGTCGAGTTTTGAAAACAACTTCCTAAGTTGATCTCTGCTCAGAAAAAGTAACACATTGTTACACATTTTCTGTAATGAACACTTAAAATAGTGTAAATAATTTATATCTGGATATGTATATTACCTTCTGTTGTATTTATTTTATGTTAAATTTGTAATATTCGCAAGCAAAGCCATTCCTTGCATTATAATGACGATTTGATGGAAACATAGCGAAATGATGGCGATAGAGCCAAGTTGGCATTCTTTTTGGCTACCCTGTTGGCAACTTGGCAATTGATTGAACGATGTAGAAGTTGATATGCTGTAGCTCCACCTGGTGGAGAGCTGCAACAAAGATGATAGCCCAAAACCTCTTCTCCTCCCAAAAAATACATATACATGCCAAATTTCATAGTGATCGGTTGAACGGTGTTGGAGTGAGGCGGTTTCATATATACAAACATCCATTTTTATATATATATAGATAAAAAAGACGAGTTTATTTTTTAAAATTGCCCATTTTATTACTGATACTTATTGTATGGAGGCTTACGTACGAGGCCACAATTAATTTAGCTTGGCCACGGGTGTATAAGGCCAACGGCCTTTCCGACCGTAAATTTTAATGGATATGTATGGATTTTAAGGACTGTCGAAATTCCTGGACTGAGAGAGACCAAAACACACACTGATTTACTTCTTTCTTTACTGACAAAATATTTTCTTTCCGTCGACACTAAGGGAGTTCTGGAGTAGGTTCTGTAGCGTTGATCATCGTCCTCTAACCAGAGAGCATCCCACCAGCCATGGTCAAGGTATTGAATCGTGGCTGGCCTTGTAAGGAGTTCGAGCCCAGTACCACTAAAGACCCACCGTGTAGGGCAGCGATGCACGTTAAACCTTTGAGAGCTCAAACATCCTGTCTTCGGTGTGGTAGTTAGAAGAGGTGTCGTCCACGTGTGTCCTCAGGTGTCGTCCACGTCTCTTGAACATGGTTCAAAATTACGTGGTCCGTCGCCAAAAGCCCTCGTGTAGCTGAACAGTGCGACGTTAATATTTATTCACTCACTCATGCCTTCTTACCACAATAAAATAACTATTCTTTAGACAACATGGCATTGGGTCATTACTCTAATGTCAGCTCATGCTTGGAACATTGTACAATAGGCATGTACACCGCTCGATATCTTTGGAACTTCGGACCGACAGATATCAATGGACTCGGCGCCTGGTCGGCGTCACGCACTTGTTTCATGGCTGACCACACACACACATATNCTTACATATTTTAATAAATAAAAAAATACATTTTTAAAAAATATTTAAAAAATTGCAAAGTTTTACAAATATTTTGAAATACAAAAGACATATAATACTAAAATTAGGTACGGCTTAAAGAGTATGAGGCATTTTATAATTCTATCAATTTTTATACATCAGATGCTACTATTTTAGAAAACAGTGTGGGCAACACAAAAAATACTTAATATTTATCATAGAATTTTCATATGCTTATGATTTTTAAAATTATGATTATATTTTAAACATTTTATACTTTTCTGAAGCCCCATTCTTTTATAAATAATGTGTAAAAGATTCGAATCATTAAATTTAATTTTAAATGAATTATACCTGTTTGAAAATTGTTTATATTTTCAGACATCTAGAAAAATTTAACACCCCTGAGACCCCTCAAAAATTATTTGATTGTTATTCATTTTAAAATTTTATTTTCATACCCAGAAAGCATTGTTTAATTTGAGCTGAACTATATTTTGTCCTAAGTTATTTCATCAAATAAAATTATTAAGATCAGTTTAAGAGATGTTGGAAACCTAAAATCTTCTTAATATGACAATTTTAAGATATTTACATTTTTAAATTTTATAGATTTTAACTTTTCTAAAAATACCTTACTTTAACCTCTAGGGCAATTAGAAGCCCTTAAAACCTATTTTTAAATAATCATTAAAACTGGGCCACTCCCATTTAAGTGGCGGAAAATGTAAACAAAGTATTTTGTTTTTGCTTAAAAGTTTAATGAATGATGGAAATCAAAACACATTTAATCCAGAATTGCTTAAAATGTGTTTAATATCATTGGGTACAGATGATGTAATTCCATCATTTAATATGGGAAATGTATCAAAAGCAGACATTTTGTGAAAACTTAATATTGAGCCTGGTGATTGCACGGTACAGGAAATGGAGGTCCTCGAAATAACACAGAGGCTGTTAAAGGTTAAATACTCATGATTACAAAACACAAAGGAAGTTAGAAAAGAAAAAAGACTCCAGAGGAAGAGAGAGGATGATGAGATTTAAAAATTTAAATAAAAAAGTAATTATACAATAAAGTTCATTTATCTCAAAATGTAACTTGTTGGTATTCAACGTACCTTTTCTGGTAAAATAATGTTCACAGGTATGTAAATGCTTTATGACACATTTATAATAATGGCTAATATATACTAAAATGAATTTTTAGTAAAAAGCACAAAATTTATTTTTTACACTTTTTTTTTGTAAAAAATGGATCAAATTCTCTATATTTGATAAAATATTTTATAAATTATTTAAAAATTCAGAATTACATAAAAACTCATTTTAGTATAATGAAAAAGGTGTACTTTAATTGTATGAAAAATTTCAAGCATGTACATATAACAGATTTTGAGGAAAGGTACGTTGAAAACAGCCAACTTAATATTGTCGGTATAGAGGTTTCCAACTTCCCTTAAATATAATAAAAATTTAATATTTCATATCATGTTATGTTTGGTTATTTATTTATTTTTCGTATCTAAAAATCTCATTTTTTTTTCAAAATACAAATAGTTTTACTTTAAAATCTAACAGCCAACATTAACATTTCTGAGGACCCCTTTCTCCCCAAGAAATGTAAGTAAGAATCAGATATTACAACAAAAAAAAATCATGAGAATAAAAAATTCTAAAAAAAACAAATCTTCCCAAACATGAAATTTTGATTTATGGTGTTTAACTTTAGAAGTTTTTTTAAGGTCTCGAGAGTATATCACATTAATGCACTTCAGTTATTCGTAAAAGATGTTTATCTCTTCCGAGTAATTAGCAAGTTTTCTTCTTTTTTTAAGAGAAGCATATGTTTTCCAGTGCATCTTAAAATTAAAAACAGTCCTTTAAAAAAGGTCGAGTGGAAAAAAACAAGTTCACAATTTATGCTAAAAAATAAGCTCTTAGGCTTAGTCCTACACCCTTCACGCAGTTATTTTCGAATTACAATTCATGTTTACAAATATAAAAATATTTCTTGTCTTTGAACAAATAAAAATATTAATCTCTCATTTTGGTTGTGTTACGTAAATCAGTAAAAACACATACAATGTGAAAGCTATTTTTATACTTCTATATTCTTAGGGATAAGAAATAGTGCATGTAAAAAGTTCTACAAAAATTATATTTTTATACGAAACTGTATGTAAAATAATGAAAATTCTTAGTTTCATCTCTCTCTCTCTTTTCCAATATTTTAGAAACGGACTTCTTAAAATGTATCTCAAAACACAAGCAATAAAAATATTTTTATATAGACCTGTTGAGAAAGTGTTTACATGAACTTTCAATTCCAAAGCTAAACTGATAGTTTTAATTACTACAAAACACACACACACACATGAAATATTACAGAAAGTCGAATATTTAGAAAAATACACAAATTCAAGTAAGGGGAAAAATATTGCCATATAGTTCTGAATTAGAAAATAATATTTGCCAAAAATTTAAGTTGAAACATTTATTAAACTGTTGAGGTATCTTCACCTAATTTTAATATTAAAATTTTAATTTGGAGCACATTTTCAATTAAAATCACGTGCAATTTCCACTAGAATAAATTATATATATATATATATAAATTAATTCTTTAACACAAAAAAATTCATATTATTACATATTATTACTAAACGTGAATAAATGAGAACAACAGTTTTTTTAAGATAATTTTTTTTAATTTAAATGATACTGAGAGAGAGAGAGATAGATAGTAAATTTCGTCCACATTTTGCTGTAATAATAGCTTTCACTCTGTGGAGAAGGCTTTCCTCTAGTTTTTGGAAAGCTGAAGCAGGAATTGCACATCATTTTTGCAGGACATCGGTCAGTTATTTTGGGCATCGTAGTCGAGCTCAAAGTCCCCGTTCTGATTCTTTCCACAGGTTTTGGGTTTCGATCAGACCGATCGAAATCCAGAACATGCGTGAGAGAAACACATCTCCATATGCCATGTGGTTAGGACAGTGGTTCTCAGACTTTCACTACTGGCGCCCCAATTTTCAATCATAATTTTTATCGCGCCCCTCCCCCCATAATAATAATATACTGAATGCAATAATAATGCACTTTGGCGCTAAAACTACAATACGCGATCATAATTATAACCCGTACAAATTAACAAGATAAGTATTAAATTTTGTATATGTTACTTTTAAGTAGTATACATTTTATTCTTTTACTTTTTAGTTCGATTCATTATAAAAGGTGTTTTTTAGTTTGTTTTTAAACTATAATTTATTTTATAATTATTCTTACTTTACACGATAAAAATCACAATTCCGGTGTATAATTTAATAAAGAGAAAATATACCTACCTACTTTCAATGTCATTTCTAAGAATTAATTGTGTAAAACGTTATTCATTATGCATTATATGTTTCAGAATACTCATAAAAATACATCTTGGTCAAATAATCCTTCAAAGTGCACAATATGGGCTTTTCCATATATCATAAAACTCATTCATACGGGAAAAAAGGAAAATATTATTTACAACTTTCCTAAAAGAAAAAGAGACGGAGTGAAACCTACCAGTAAGTTTGAAGGTCAAATATATGATAATCAAAAGTAGTATTTTAGGCGTTAAAAGAAAAGTAATAAAAATCTCTCATCGTGGGATTACAGCAAAGCAAACAAAATGTCTTTTTTTATTTTTGGTTATAGGATCAAAGATAGCTAATGAGCGTTTGAAGTGGAATCTTTTATTTTCGATGATCACCGGATGATATATATAAATTATATCAGTGTAAATGTGTATTTTTTATTATGTCAGAAAGCATTTTGTTTTACTTCATTCCAAAAAATTATTTCTTTAACCTTTTATTTTCAATATGTTCCCACCCCCCTCGCAGGGTTATCACGCCCCCCAGGAGGACGCGCCCCACAGTTTGAGAAACGCTGGGTTAGGACAAGAAGACGATCTTAATAGTATGGGAATGGATCTTCTCTAAACTGTTGCCACAATGTAGATTAAGAAAACGCGTCGAGCTAGCCTTTCGTCTTCATAGTTTCTTGCACAAGAACCAAAGTCTCAAGCTAAGCCTTGAAAAACGACCCCAAACTATTGTGCATCCACTTTCAAATTTATTTTGCCATACAATATGTTACTTTCAAAGCATTAGTTAGAAACTCTTCAAACCCAGACTTTACCATTGTAATTCCCAAATATAGTATGCCTTTATTTATCGCTAAATAGTTCGTGAAGTAATTGCTTAAGTCCCCAGTGTTGTCGAGTTTTCAATCATTATAAACGATGCTTTGCATTGGTTATTTTAATGTTTCTTTAATAAGTAGTAGATCTCCCATGAAAACCAAGGTTTCGTGGTTTGAAACAATGTTACTGTGTTAATATTGCATCCACAAAGACTTTTTCGAATTTTCTCAGCACATGCTATTGGCTATAACAATTCTCTTCATTGGTTGGTTCATTCTGTATGGTCCATGTCTAATAAACTACATGATCTACCAAATCGTGGTTGCACAGTTACAGCTCCTTCTTATCACTTCACGATTGCATCAGTACAGCAGAATGGGATAATCTTAAGATAGCAGAAGTGGCACGAACATATTTTCTAAAGCAGTGACAACCAATCAGTTTACATCTTGTTGCGCCCTCTAGCGCCAGCTATGTGAAGCGAGCTGTTGTAAACTAGGGAACTCTAAGTGTTGAAAGGAAACTGAAGAGACATGCATCGAGGCGAAAGAAAGGAAAGCGTTGTGGTAGTGGTTTTGTAAAAAATAAGTTAAGTTTAAAAATCGTACTTGTAAATAAACGTTTGATGTCTACTAAAAGAAGCATCTTTGCTGTCAACTACATAAAAGCCGCTCACTAAATTGATAATGACCATGGATCTAAGAAAACCACACCTCGTTCAAAACACTTAACAATTTTCTTATTGCACCATTCTAGTTTCAAAATTGTGACTGCGTCGAGTGATCGGAGTTAGCAGTTCGATTCCATTGACTGAATGTATTACTGGAGGGTTGTGCCGATACTTCTGATTATATGTTAATTTAGCCATGGATATGAAGATATAGATATATATTATACCCTTTCAAAGGAAAACGTTGTTGTTTCTTATCCCATATGGTGTATCCATAAAACCAAAAATCTCCAAGAAATCCAGAAATAAAATGGGATTTCCTAAAACCTCGTCAAAAGTAAAACTCAAACAATTAAGAATACGACTGGGGGAGGCCTGATCAGACCTATGACACTTTGGAAAGACTTTCTGGCCCTGTTCAAAAGTAAGAGACTTGATGTGGCCACTAAAAAGGTGTGATAGAGCCGTCTGCCTATTCCCTAGAAAGATTAAGTTAGTGACACCAAAGAGGTTTTCTCCCAAAATACCAAGGGTGAGCAGGGGCCACTCTCCAAAGTTTATTCGATTCCCTCCTTTTAATTCCCAAAGGGTTTACTGTCTTTGGTAAACACGGGTGTTACGACCCCGGGGTACCCCAGTGATCCTTCTCTATTTTCGACCCTCCATCTTGTCATCCAATTTCTCCTTTTCTTCTTTTCCCGTCCAGACCACAGATCTATGAATGTTTGGCGCAGTATAGCCAAAACTGGCTCTTGCGCCATAAAACACCAAACTAACTCACTCCATCCTTTTAATAGAGGAGAGTTTAGCAAAAGTTAGACATGCGTCACCTCGCAAGGCGGCAGCAGTGGCAGACTCGGCTAAACTATGGGCTATCTCGTTATAATTCAATCCAATATGGGAGGGGATCCATTGAAAGGAAATAGAGAGCGTCTAGAAGAAAGTCGCACCACAACATCCAGAATATTCAGGCTTGTCATATTCCTAACAGTTGTCCAATGAGAAAGGTGCTGCATAGAAGCACGACTGTCAGTTAAAATCCAAATGTCCCTGAAGACAAGGTCAGAAGCAGTGCCAATAAACTTCAATCCCTTATATATTGCAATAAGTTCAGACCTAAGAACAGAACAGTAGTTAATATTGCTAATCTTGATGTCAAATGTACCATCAGGTGTCTCAATTTGCACGCCGCTTCCAGAAAGGAAAACGTAATTAGTAAAAGTGAACTACGTTAATTATATTTTTCGGTTATTTGCCTAGCTGATACTTAATGTACCGAATCAATATTAAATACTGACTCAAGATAATGTGATTAGAGAATAATTCAGACCAAAATTATATGATACGAAATGAAAATATCTTTTAAAATAAATTTCTTAGTGATTCGAAGTTTAAAATAGTTATATAAAGTTAAAATCACAGAATTTCTTAAGACATTGCATTAAAGTGTTATAAACTATAATACGTTTTAGAAAATCACGAATTTTTGAAGATGTTACATTTAGATATTAAAATCTAAAAATAAGAAACTTTTAGAGAAATATATGTGCGTGTGTGCTTCATGGCTTTCGTATTATTTCATAGTTCAGTTTTCTGAAAATTCTACTTGATGAATGAAAGTTCATCAAGTAAAAGTTGAAAGGATAAAATCTTAAATATAAAATTTTGAATCAAATGTTTAATATTCAATTATAGGGCAGGCAGAGTAAATTTAACAGAAAATATTTGACACGAAGCATGTAAGAAAATAGTAGCAAGGCTGCATTCGTATACAAAATATTTCATTTTTAGCAGTATATTTTTCCTTATCGTTTCCTTTAAATCCCGAAACTAGGCTGTTCAACTACCTCAAAGAATTGGAAATTGTTCTGTTTCTACAACCTACGAACATAGCTTGGTTGATAGGAAACATAATTTAAGGACAGGAAATGAGATTTGAGAAACACATAGCATACTATTTTCTCGAATGATTTCGGTAGTCGATTCACATCCTAAGCAATAGTCGAAAGAGCAGACTTTCTCAAAATATTTATGTTTACACAGGAGACTTTTCTTTGATGTTCTTTTTGGATCCGACAGAAATTATCTCTTTTAAACAAGTTTTTTCTTTATTTTAAGGAAGATTCTTTTTATTGAAGAAAGTGATTTCTTAGATACAAAGGTATTCACATAATCTTATTTATAAAAGCTACTTACAAAACTATAGTAATCAGGTCATAATAATTAAGGTATCCGACTACGTTCGGAACCGTGATTTTAAAAAATCGCATAAACAGATAGTTTTCATGATATTTAGTGTCACTTAGATTAGAATACATGTATAAAATTATTTTAAGGACATTGTGACAAAAAAAAATTATTTAAATACAATATTTTGGCAAAAAATTAACTTAGAATAACCTTTATTCAAAATGTTCTCCTTTTGTGAAAAATGCTTCTATTATAATAATATTTTGCCTGTATATAGCTCAGGCCTCTCTACAGAGGCTCTACTAGAATTTTTGAAAAATTCACATTATTTTCAGAGTTACCATCAATTTAAATAATTATTGGCATTTTTTCCTTTAAATTGCTCCCCTCTGTTGTCGTAAAATATGGATAAACCCACTTCAAAGTTATATATTTCAAAAATTCTAGTTGAGCCTCTGAACAGAGGTCTCAGCTATATACAGGCAAAATATTACTATAATAGAAGCATTTTTTACAAAAGGAGATTTAGAAAAAAATTATTCTAAGTTAATTTTTTGCCGAAATATTGTATTTAAATAATTTTTTTTATCAAAATGTCCTTAAAACAATTTTATACATGTATTCTAATCTATGTGACACTAAAGATCATAAAAATTATCCATTTATGCGCTTTCTTAAAATCACGGTTCCGAACGTAGTCGGATACCTTAAAGTGTTTCTCTAAATTGCTAACTTTTGTTTTTCTAAATTGATCAAATTAAGTACCCATACTGCATGGATGAGAAGTAAATGGCTCTTTCGCTGACCTTCTAACATTTTGTTATGCTTATCTTTTTTTCCCCTTTCAATCAATACTAATTAACACTTCCTTCTACTTTATACATTTAGCAATAATACATTAGCAGCAATTACTATAACAGTTTAGCAACAAAGTCATCAAATATAATTTACTGATTTAAGTACTGCAAATGATATTTCTTTCTGAACAAAACAGAAATACACCAATATCGTTAAAATTACATTTCAACTCATTAAAAAGAGATATTTTTATTTGGTTTGTTTTAGTTTTCAAAAATTATGAATAATAAGGTTGTATTTAAAGGAAGTATTTAAACAAACACCATTTGAAAAAAAAACACTTTATCAATTAAAACTATTATTCAAACAAAATTAGGTTTTGTTCCCCTGAAAAATTGTGCATTAAAAAATAAAAAATAAAAACTTTGAATTTTTGCTTGCATTTTTTTTGTAACACCTAGTTTTTATTAAAAATTATAATTTAGTTTTATTATTTTTCTCATGAAACTACGCAGTGGATAACTTTAGAACCAAAGTGGAGAAAAAATGTATAGAGCATATTGACTCTTCAGATAAATGTAACATATGTAAGGTTTTTTGTTTCCTCATTTTGATACATTTTCTAACTGCTTCTTTATTTGTAGAATATGTGATTCACATTGTGATCACATACTTTTGGGAAATAAGGTTATTACAATAGTTCTCGGGAAATCATAGTGTTTCTTTTCAGTCAATTAGGAATATTTATAATATTATTATAATTTTTAATGAATTATTTTTGTTACATTCTAAAACATTTATATTAATNATATTTTAATATATTTTTCTGACATTGGTTTTTTCAGTTATATGACAGTTGGGGAAAAAAAGCAAGAAAAACAATGTCAACTCCATTTTACTTCCATAATTAATTTCTCCTTTATGAAATTTGTGAATAATTGTGCTTCTTGTCCATTTATTAAAGTTGTATAATAATCGTAAGTCTTAGTATAAATATATAAAATGATTACGAGAAACTTAAGTATATATGTATTTTAATCCAGTATAAAAAGTACTTGTGGGTATGTATTTACTAAATTTTCAAAATCTTACTTTCAAAATTAAAAGTAAAATCTAATATATAAATTATTCTACTAGTATTATTTGGAATTTTCAAAATTCTCTAAGAGAAAAGAAATTTTTATCATCGATATATTGGAGAAAATAAAAATAATTATTTTGCTTAATGTAAAATTTCTGCACTATCATTTAATGATTATAAAAAGATGCTATGTATACTTTGTATTATTACATGTAATTCTTAATACATTGGTTTTTCGATATTAAATTAAATAGTCAAATATTTGAAGAGCTGAAGTTAATTCATTTTTTTAATATTTATGGTATTTTAAAAACGAAAAATAAATTATTTTCTCTATAGAATAATGTATATAAATGCTCACTATTGCATACAATGTGAAACTATAATGTGTCACTATGTATACAATGTGAAATCAATATAGTGTTTAAAGTTCTTTTAGAATCTCTTCAAATTATCGATAAAAAAATTTTCGTATATCTCTTTTTGAAAAAGAATGTTTATTTCTGTATTTATAATCTGAAAAGTAGAAAAACTAAATTTATGTATGCATTTTATAAGTTACCTTTATTATTACTTTTAAACCCATTATTCGTTACATTTATCAGTTACATTATTTATAAGCTTCATTCATAGTTAACAAGAAAAGAAAAAAACGGAAGCATTTTTAAGTTTTTGTCTAAGTTAGGGTTATAATGGTTATAATAAAAAGTAAATCACCCTTCAGACGACCTTAGAAAGCATTCCATTACTCCAAATGAGATAAAATTTGAGTTACGGTTAATTTAAATAATGCGCTTTGTGCATATACAAAAGACACAAAATTATGCAGATAGTGAGTTCTGTAATACACCTAAAAACATTCATCATATTTCTGAAATGTTAAATAATATAAGAAGTTGAAACATTAGAGTTGCTCAAGTGTTCCTTCATTCTCTACAATGCACTCTATTTGAAGAAGCATAGCTGTCCGAAATGAGTCAACCGAATGCTATCCTTCTAATCTGAATTATATGCTGGCTTGTTATGGTGGAAACTGTTATTCTAGAACCAAAAATTGCAGAAGCATGTAACCTTTGCTAACTCGTGCGTTTGGTGGCCGCGGTAGCCGAGTGGTATGGGTATTGGATCGCGGCTTGCCTTGTCA
>BMAV01027472.1:0-125133 GCA_019973955.1 Trichonephila inaurata madagascariensis | reverse complement strand
GATATTTTGGAAGTTGGTGAAAGATCAAGACAGTTTATGAGGGTGAGGTGAAATATATAAAAAACGAAGAAAAAATCTCGATCTGATGCTGTGTGGTAATTTTTTCATCAAAACTTAATGTAGAGCGTATATTTAGTTTACCTGCCACTACACTTGAAGATATTACGCTTATTTTATCCTGATTACTTAGTGTAAGTTACAATGAATTATAAAAAACGGTACTAGTTTATTAAAAAGAGATTTCGGTATAATATTCTAATACATTTATGTAACCGTATTTTACAAATCTCCCACACGCACATTCCAACCCCAATTCCCAAAAAAATTAAAGCATTTTGAAGTATAAAGCTTGGTACTGTTTTATTTGATATTTGGCATTGGTAACTTAGTTTTCGTATTTTTAGCATTAGTCTTTTTTCTATAACTGTGATAATAATACTTAGTATTAATTAAATGTAATTTTTCAACTCTTTTCATTTCTTTCAATCAAGTGGTGCAAGCAAATATAAGGGAATGTTTTCTGGCCATAAAACAAGGTTCCACACTAAAATCTTAATATCTAAGGCTAAAAGTTTGCTATTTTACTATTAAGTTCATCTTATTTTTGACATGCACTTCTTTGTTATATTTCTGTTTACTGTTTTGATTTATTAGATTAGGTTTATAGTAATTTATTAAATGAATATTTTGATTTATATATATATATATATATATATATATATATATATATATATTATAAGAGTGTTTTACTTCAAATTGTTTTAAAGTTTTTGTAAATGAGATTTGAATTATTTACTTTTTGACTCCTGGAAATAACAAATGTGATTATTTAAGATGATTCTTGATTATTCATTATACAGACAAGCGTGCACATATGTACATAAAATAAGCAATTTTTTTTAATAAGCACTCACTTTACAATTTTATGCATAGTTCCATATTCCTAGAAGACATTTAACTCTGCTATTTAACATAGAACAGCGATATTTTCATGAAACTTCTTGACATCTTATATATACAACATAATATAAGTACTCCTAGAGGGATTTATATATATATTTTTTCTTTTTCGAAGGAATATTTTTGAATTTATACCTAATGTATCGTTCGGGTCAATATGACCGAATGCAAACAATCATTTGTTTTTATTCATACATCTTCACTTTTGTTTGGAATAAATTAAAAGAAAAGAATAATATTAGTTTCAGTAATTTATCCTTTTTCAAAACTTGTTTTATTGAAGTATGTGTTTTGTCACATGATAATATAGCACGTGTAAGATCATAAAGTTGATACGATTGGTAGGGGGCAAACTACTTGCATTTATTGCAACGTTTCTTTTTTTTTCCTGCTGTGTTTCACTTTCTGATATACAGTAAAGAAGTTGTGCCTGCGAATGGGTGAAGAAAAAAGGCACATCTCATAAATTTGAGTCACGCTGATATAGCTAAACAAATAGAATTTTCTGATAGCGAAAAAGTATCCAAGTTAGAGAATCATACAAGTGGTGAAATTGTGAGTGAAAGTTCTGACAACGATTTTGATACCAATTATCAACAAATGAACTATAAAGAGAGTATTTAGTCCAAGGATCGTGAAATAAAGTGGAAGTGGTGCTCATTGCCACATTATTCTCAATCAACAGCTGTTAATATTATAAAAACTACTCCAGAGTCACAAGGTATGCAACAACAAGTGAAACAGAGAAAAAAAGTGCATTTGAGGTAGTATTTCATTCGACAATTGAAAAGGAAATCATAAAAATGGCAAGTATTGAAGAAGAAAAGGTTTATGGTAAAAGGTGGAAAAATATCGAAAGTAAAAATTTTCAAACAATTTTATTCGATTATTATTGTTAGCTCGTGTTTGTAAATAATATGCAGAATCAACAAAAAATTTTTTTTTGGGAAAAAAAAACTAGCAAAATATTTTTCCCCAACCCCTTGGAAACTTTTCCCCATTTCGGGGTTATTTTTTTGATAATAAATCCACTCGCAAGAGGCAAAAAACAGATAAATTAAATTGCAGTGTGAGATATCGGGAAAACAGTATCAAATTTACCAAAATTTATAATGTGAATGAAAATATTACTGTAGATGAACAATTAGGAGGGATTTAAGCGATGCCCTTTTCAAACGGAAATAACAAGTAACATCTAAATATGGGATCAAAATATGGACTTTATGTGACAAAAAATCTTCAATGAAAAAAAATTAACCGAAAAGAACAAGAGTCAAAACCAGAAAAAATCAAGGTATTCAAGTAGAGGGGTCACTCAGAGTTTGGTCACAATATATTACATAAAAATTTTTCACATTTACAACTTAAGACAGCATCTTTTTAAAAGGGGGAAAATTGATTGGCACCAATTGAAAAATCAACCAGCCTTACTGAAAAAAAGCCAAAAAAAAGGTTCCCGCTATTTTTTTTTTTACAAAAATCAGCATTGAACTTGGGATAGTAGTTGTTATTCTTTTGAATTTTCCTGTTTCAAAGAAGTCAACAACATACCTGAGAAAAAACCGTTAATGATCTTAAATTATAATTCAACTATAAAGGGGCAGTGGATAATCTTTATCAACGCCTAAACAAAAACGGTAAAAAAAAAAATAAATCCTGACCCAAGTATTTAAAACATGCGATACTTTTTGCGTACAATGTATTTGTTTTTGGACTTCAAAATAATCGGAACGAAAACAAACACGAACTATTTTTTAAGAACGGAAAACTCATTTTTCCCAAAAGCGGGCCAACCTATCAAAAAAGTGAGGACTCAATAAAAATAGTGAAATGAATACCGAGAAAATTAGAAATCATACCATCGGTATCTACTAAGAATACCTCATTGTGGGTCAAACGTGCAGGGTGAAAGCTCTGTTTATCTAGCAATGACAACTAAACTAATATTTTACGCTACAAGTGTAAGAATCACATTTGCAAAACATATAAGATTTCATTATACAAATTATAATTAAAAGCAAGTTTTCACTTCGAATATTTTTCTGTTATTTTTATAAATGTTTTATATTATTTTTGTATGTATAACTTAAAAATATTTTTCTGTTATTTTTATAGATGCTTTATATTATTAGATCTATTTTTAAACGTGCATTAGTATTTTTCTTTTTTGGGCACCGCATTTTTGGGAAAAATGGTTGTTTTTAGAATAGGGTCTATTTACCCGAACGAGTACGGGAGTAAATACGAACAGATAAGGGGTAAAAATCCCCGATTTCGCGTTTGGAATCATATTTTAGAATATATCAGGATAAGTAGATATATTGTTACATTGCGAGTACAGTCATCTCGTCTTAAATGTTAAAAAAAATTTTGTATTTAATAAAAATATTTTTTTAAAAAATATTTATCTTATTTTTTAAAATTATTTTTTCTAACTTTAAATAAACGCATTTAAATTAAAATGGTAATTTAATTAAATGAAAATTTAGAAAAACGGTATTTTTTACCAATTTTTTAAGAAGAAATGTTACTATGATAAATGAAAATATATCATTATTTCAAACAAAAATATGTAGACTGTTCTGTTTTAGAGAAACAATTTATTTAAAAAAAAAAAATTTCTTAAAATTTTTTAAAAAATAACACAGGGAGTTCTGGGAAATTATAAATTTAAATAACCCTTTTTTTTCAAAAGAAATAAAAATAAGAAAATTAAAATTAAAAAAAATTTTTTTAAAAAAATTATTAAAAAAAGGGATTCTACTTTAGAAAAATAACATTTTAAAAGATTAAAATTTTATCAACAAAATATGTCAAAAAAAAAAAATTTACAAAGAAATACGTAAAATGTTAATCAGTCCTCCCGAATAATTTTTTAAAAAGAACAAATAAAACAAAAAGATAAAATATAAGAATTACAAAGATTTTAAATTTTCTCAACGCGTTTTTGTTAAAAGAACTACTAAATTTTAATTCAAGGGGAAGAAAAAAGATTAAAAGGTTCTTTAATATTGTTCCCCGAAAAATAAAAGGGGGAAAAAAAAAAGGTTTTTTTTGGTCGGGACCTATTACAAAATCAATTGGTTTTAAATCCGGGCTTTTTTTTAATCGGGGAAAATGTAAAAAAAGATTTTTTTACCCAAAAGTTAATCAAAAAAACACCTCATGCATGGAAATGATGTAACTGCCACTTAACGCGGTAGATTAAAAAATGCGACAGCTAATAATTTTTCTGCACTGGAGATTAAAAACCTACCCTAAGTTTCAGTAAAGAAGTTAAATTTCATTTTACGTTCTACCAAGTAAGAGGCGATATTAATTTTACGCTGAAAACGTCCATTGTTTATGAAATTATGTTAAAGAGTTAAAGTTCATTGGATTCTTTTGTGTCGATTTCTTGTCTAGAAAAAAAAAGAAAAAAAAGATCAAGGATATCTTGGCGAAATTAGTTTTGATGGGATTTCTTTAAGGATGATGCTTATTTAGTTTACACTTCAGAAAATAAAGTCTATTTTAAAAATTTAATGAAATAAATAACATTACTTAAGTTTGATTAAATTTTCCTCTTATGGAGTAAATATTTTATTCATATCTTCGAAAAACCGAATTTCTTCTTCCTTTGTTAAACAATATTATAAAAAAAAAAATAAATAAAGTCAATTCCTACTTAGGTCAACAAAGAAAAATTTTATTTTGGTTATTTTTTTATCAATAATTATAGTTAATATAAATATGTATATACATATGACACAGAATCACAATATTATTTGGAAATTAATTTTTATTAATTATCATTAAAGTATCGTATTGTCATCCAAAATATTCGTGCATATAAAATTTCAGCTCAATGGATTGCTTTAAAATGTATTATATTAACTATTGAAAATATGAACTATATAGGGAGATTTTGAACTAATAGTAGGAATTGAAAAAAGGGCATTTTGGAAATCAAATATAATTTACTTTATTTAAAAATAATTTAACGCTTTATAAGTATAAAATTATCAATTTGAAGAAAGAAATATAATTATGTAATTGAAGTCAAATCAATTAATTTATTAAAATAAAGTAATTCGGGGGAAGATGCCAGTTTGTTAATCAAAAATTTTTTGCGTCGATAGATACAATTTTGACCATTTTCCCCAAAATTGAGTGTGGCTTGTGAATTTATCAATTAATCGTCGTTAATATGCCTTATTTTTATCTTTTATGGTGGGTACAACTTTTAAAATTCCTTCCCCAAATTTAAAGTCTATAAACGTAATTGTTTTTTTATATAAGATATTAAAAAAGAAGTTACGCTTTGTTACACATACGATTTATTAGATGCGGCCCTAACATTGTGAATAAGGAAAAAAGTGTAGCACCCTGGGTACTTGGGGGAAAAACCCCACATGATTTAGAAATAAATGAAATTAACCAACCGGGTATAAGAGCAAATTAACTTCAGAAGTTTTAACTGAATCAGAGAAGAGAGCAACAATGTGGGAAAAGGCGGGTAAGGTCAAAACAAATAACAAGAAACCTTCAAAGAAAGAGAAGAGACTTGTCAGTTTGTAATCCTTAAGCGAAGAAATTCCTCTAGATACTAGTGGTGACAATTTTGATGAGGATATTAATGACGATTTTTGTGCTTTGTATAAATGGTACATTTATGATTAAAAAAGGTCCCAAGTGTCACTGGATTCAGTGCATAGAATGCAACATATGGTTGCACGAAGATTGCAATGATAATCATTTGCGCTGAGTGAAATGTTGTTTAGGCTATCATTTGATCCAGTACTGCTGTTATTTTTAGCAAGTTAATTAGGAAAGAATTTACTTTATTAGTTTTTCTAAAGTTATTGTTACTTCATATGTAGTTTTGTAATGTTTACCTTATTTTTTTTTTTGTGGTGTTTTTATCTTTCCCATGATTGGGGCTTCTTCCCCCTTAGGGGGAAAATGTCCGTTTAAAAGAATTACGTTTAAAATTAAACTAACATTTTTATACAAGGAAATTTAAATTTACACATAACCAATTAAATATTGAAAAATAAAGCGAATTTTTTCATGGTCTTGCCACTTTAATTTTCAATGTAATCAAAAAATCCTTAAATGTGGTGTATTCCCCCGAATTACCTTCTATCTTTTTTTGTTCAGTTACAGATAATTCACGAAACTATATATTGAAAAAAAATTGTTTAAAATAAACAATGAAATATTTTTTTCTTTCGTTTTTAGAAAAGTTTTAATCATTTTTAATTGGATATACCACTGAAATGAATGAAGTATTGCTTCCTTTTAAATTTATATATTACCACAATTAATCATTATATCAACGAATTGGTAAACATTTGGTAGGTTTTTATACGCATTAGACACACACAATTTTACAAAGAAAAAATGGAAATATCACATTTCGAGTACTATTATTTCTTAAAATTCTCTTCATTTTTTTCTAATAAACTGCAAAACTCTTAAGTTAAATTGTATCATTTTTGTAATGTATTAACGCCTCATATCTACATCAAGAATTTTTATTTATTTATCAATTTATGTGGTAAGATGTTATAGTTACTACTATTAGTAATTGTAAAATTCCCAGAATTAATTTTAGCAAACAATTCAGTATAAGCATATTGAAATTATATAATTTCTATATATAAATAAGACCATAGCTTATAACAATTTCAACAGCATGAAAAATAAAGCCGATGGGTCACATAAATTTAAATCTGTATCACGTGATGAAGACTTTCTTCTTCTATACAACGCTATTGGGAGGTCTTGGAGGTACAACAAATCTAGCGTGCATCATCCTCTCTATACAGTGGGTATTCAGTCGTACCAGGATTTGTATTCCCTGACTCGTTCATTCCGAGTTTGTGACTATGCCCACTCATATATGCCAGCTATTAAATAAGAATCACGTCAAATATTTTTATTAATGTTTCCTTCATATATATTCAACTGTTTTTATAGAGGAATATGATTATTCCTATTTTGTTTTACTTTATCAATGCAGTAATCCATATTCAGAAAATATGCAAACAATATCTAGTAACCAAGTAGAAATATTTACTTTAATAATCATACGTTCTTTATTACGACCAGTCGGCTATTGAGGCCATTCCTGTTATTTTCAGTGTAATGTATTTACTTTGATGAACAAATGTAGTATTTGTATATGCATAATTTTCGGTCACATTTTTACCACAGTGTTACTGTTATAAAAATGAAAAATAACAACTATACAACACACATTATGGAATTAAAAGCAACTTCAACATAAAGGAAATCCAAAACTTTTTTTCATAGAATTTATAAATAAATAATAATCTAACACTTTTTTGAACCTGTAGAAAATATTTTTAATGTTTCTACTTTTTTTTCTTTTTTATTAAATATAATCTAAATTAAACAAGAAGTTCAATATTAGTAAAATTATTGTAATTCAACTAATACTACTTACGAAATATAAGTACAAATTATTTGTCTTTCTGAAAAAATAGTAATTTAACAAATATAAATGTCAGTTATTAAGGTAAAGGATAGATACAAACATAAAAATCACTTTAAAAGTGAAATTTTACTCAAAAGAAAGTTTTAAACCTTTAATTATATGGGAACAAACTGTATCTTCTTTTATGGCTCAGCACATGTATTAAAATTTTTAAAGCAAAATATTTGCATAGTTATATTAATTACATTCAGCGATTTACATATATATTAAACAATATTTGGAGCACTAGTATGCTAAAAGAATTAGCTATTTTTATAAAATAGTTGAAGATTCATATCTGTATTTTTTCAAAATATTAATTGAGACCTATCATATTTCAATACTCCTCAATAGCATTACATGTAATCATGACTTTTTTACCCCTTTTAGAGATTATATTTTGTGTAAATCATTGCGATTTTGTTTAAATGTTTTAAGACACACTCACATACGTAGAAGGAAAACAAATCGAGCTCATTTGAATAAGTTTAACAACACATCTAATGTCAAAACAGTCCATGCTATAACTTTACACAAATAAGTATTACTTAATACTAAGCTTTTATTCTTGAGAAACATTCTTAGAAGATAGAAGTTATTTTTATTTTTAACAGCGAATGTATAGACCTTTTTTCTTCTCTTTCTTCATCTTTGAGAGAATGACTTTCAGCGCAATTTAACATCTACTTTACATCATGTAATTACTCATAGAAGACGGGAGGAATTGTCTAGAAATTAGCAAAAGAAGGCAATTTATCATCAGGTCTTGCATTCTTTCCTCGATGTAAAAGTTCTCGAAAACTTTCTTCTTGGTTGAACGCAAAAATTGAAAACTACAGCATGTAATAGGCGACCGAACATTGTTTTTAAGAGGTTTTCCACAAACTGTAACGGTGATCTTTCTTCCATCTTTTTTTTTTAATTCTATTTCTCCTTGGTGAAAAAGGAGAAATAAAATGAAGAATTTTACATGTCTGGTATTTGTTCTAAAAAGTGGCATAAAATTTCTTCAAAAATAAGTTTATGGTTGAAATATGTTTTAAAAGGCACATTGTCCAACATAAGGATGAAATGTACAATTTTAATTTTATGGTGCCATCCACTTTTCTATAGGTAGTTTTTTTTTTTTTTTAATATATGGTCATTAATCTTTGTGTTGTGATAAATAACATCTGTAATTATATTGAACACACACACGAAATAATAAGATATTTAAAATTTTAAACTTAAATTTTTGAAGAACAAAGGATTTGTTTCACAAAAAGTGAAAAAAAACATTTGGGCTCTATTTTTTAGAGAATATATATATATATATATATATATATATATTTTCTTATAAAAATAGAAAGATAAAGGAAAAATTAAATAGAAATTAAAAATTAATACTTAAATGAATAAAATTAAATACTAAAAAAATAAAAAAAAAAATAAAACATACTAAATTTATACAGGCAAGATATGGAGTAAAATATTT
The DNA here is from genome assembly GCA_019973955.1 of Trichonephila inaurata madagascariensis. Taxonomy (NCBI): domain Eukaryota; kingdom Metazoa; phylum Arthropoda; class Arachnida; order Araneae; family Nephilidae; genus Trichonephila; species Trichonephila inaurata. The sequence goes on along the minus strand of BMAV01027472.1, from coordinate 116,215 downwards.
GAGTATTATCACGTGAATTTAGGGGAAAAAATTGTAGAAATCAACTTAAATAATTATAGTTAAGTTTTATTATGTAGAAAGATCATGTTTGTTGTGATATTCTTGAAAGATGTAATAGAAAGTAACAACCTGCACATATGGAACAAAACATTGTGTAACTTATTAAAAAAGAAATTAAATTTCATGAAATGAGATTCTTTGATAATATTTTCTTTTATATAGTTTGTGTGCTGTAAAATTTTTCAAGAAACGTTAGTTACACTCTTCGTTAGCCTAAGAAAATAAAGATTGATTTCATACGGGATAGTAAAAAGTCTAAAAGGAATTGTAGTAAAACGAAACTTACAATTAACAAAAAGGAAAAATATAAAATTTCAGACAATTTTTGATTAATATGCACAATGTAAAAAATGAAACTATAAGAATATCTTCAAGAGGAAAAAAACTTTTAAAGAACTTTCACATATTTAATTTGGTTATTTTTCTCTAAATATTTTTTCTCTGGATATTCAAAGTATTTTGTTTTATTTTTGATCTAGTCAATAACTATCGGAATCACATTTAGATTGAAAAAAAGTATATATCTCAATATAATATTAACAAGTAGAACACTATTTATTAATTCTTTTTCCTTTTGAAATAAAACTTGGAAAACTAAACATATTTATCCTGGAAATGAATTATTGGCTTAACCCAAAGAATTTGATTGATTAATTATTTCGACCCAATTTTGACTTTAATTAAATACATATTTAACCCGATTTCAAGTTATCCCATTTTAACAGAACATTGAATTTTAATAGCAATTTTCTACATTTTTTAATTGGTAGCGATATTTGTAGTGTAGTCAGATGCGATATTTAATTTAACATGTATAATATTATTTTACTATTATGTAAAAAGAGATTAAAGATTTAGAACAGATTAACGTTTAGGTATTTCAAAACCTTTCGTCTTTTTGGTCAAAATACAGACTAAAATGTTAGAACAACTTTAACTGTAAATTTTTAAAGTTATATATATTGGTCTACTAAATTTATATTTTGTATTTTTGTTTTATTTAATTATAATCTATTTATGCCCCTTCCCTCCTATTTAACATTATTTTCCCCCCAAATTAATAAACTTACATCTATAAGCCTCATTTATGCATTGCGGAGCATGATGAGTTTTGCACACAAATTAAATAAATAAATAAATATATATATATAATGTTAAATGTGTGAAGCACTATGGTTATGTTAAAATACTCTTTTTCTCTTTTAAAATAAAACTCAAAACTCTGAAGGACAGTATTGAAAATTTAATTTAGAACATTAAGCTTTAAACTGCAAATGAAATCTTGATTTTCGATTTAAATTATACGCTAAATGTGTATTTAATTATTAAATACATATTTAACGCGTTCATGGCTTAAAAATGCCATGTAATAGTTTTCATGCTTCTAAAACAATTTCTACAGTTTTACTGCTTCCAATAATTAGAAGAGTTCTTGCAATTACGATATTTTAATTTAACTACATAATAAACTTATTTTTTTAAAGAAAAATATGATTTAAATGATATTCGCGCTCGTATTAATTTTTTCTTTCAAAAAATCTATTAACGCAGCATATTAAAGCATTAATACAATAAAAATTAGACGACATTATCTTTAAATCTGTAAAATTTGTACTAAAGTTATACAATTATTCTCTACTAAAATAATGTATATTGTATTTTGTTTTATTTAATTAACAATAAATCTAACTCTATGCACATCTTTCACCAGTCATTATTCTAACATTATTTACACACCACCACAAATTCAATAAATACATAGCCCCTTATTACCCACCAAATAATCTGACTAAATAAATATGCAATTTTAAACAACACTTTATGAACTGTCGTTGAGTTTTAATCATGACACTCAAGATAAGGGTTTATAATCTGTTTACGCAGAGAGCTAGAATCCTTCCTAATTCCACCTCTTCTTGCCGCAGCAGTTTCAAGATTAACACTGGGAAGGGATTTGTCATCCACACACTGAAATCGGGTTGCAGCCTCAGGCGAGAAATGCAAATCAAGCTGCAGAAGGATTTCTATTCCTGATTTGAGTTTGCGGCGGTTTGATATGGCTTGTTAACGAAATTCTGCTTTGTACGGGATCTAGAATGTTTTTGAATATGGAGTGAATAAAATTATATGAAGAAATCTGCTGTTTTTGAAAAGCATAATATCCCAGAAAATTAGGAAAGTGGAAGATAGCTGATAGATTTTAAATTCCTTAATGCTAGGAGTAATTATTTGCACTCGTATGCTTAATTTTATGACAATTCTGTTTTAGGTACATTCTCCTCTTGAAGTTTAAATTTAAGTAGGCATATATTAAAATTACAAACAGTGGCATAATTAGGGTGATTGCTTTTTAAATGTTTAAAATTGCATACAAATGTCCACTATTTCTTATTAAAATTCAATTTCGCCATATTTTGTACCTACTATATGGTAAAATACTTCCAAAATGTAATCGATATAGATCCAAAATAAATATAAAGATACAATTATATGTATGCAAACGTCTGTTTTCAAGAACTTGAATTTTATCAAAACGGTACTTAAGTAGAAGAACAACTTAAATTTCACTAATATATTTGTACAGGTGGTTATTAAAATAAGGGATACACTTTTAAATAAAAGTGGCATTTTTGAGAGTAATATAATTATAACTACCAGTTTAGTTTTTTTATAAATATAAATGTGTATATTCTGGTAGTATGCAGTAGTTTTATTATATATCTGTAAGTATTGGATTTTTTTCCAAAGCATAAAATGCTGGACCTCCCAGATTTTTAAAAAGTCCAAATTGTAGGAACCTGTCTAACTGGAGCAAATGTGACCACAAAATCCCAACTGTGTTAAGCGTTTCTATTAGTACAAAGTATAAATTCACGGTAGAATACATCCAGCGCGACGATACAAGTTCAGTAAAGCAAAATAATGTATGGGAAAGGAAGTTTAGTAAAAGAAACCGACTGGTATTGAAGTGGATTTTAATGTCTAAAAAGCGAACAACTGCGGAAAAAAGGGCCTCAAAGCTCAATCAGCATCAGAGTTCCAGTTAAAAAGCAGCTTCATAAAGAAATATTTACGGCATAACAGCAATGCTCAATCCATTTGTCATAGATGTTAAGCCAAACTTATAGTCTACAGGGGTGTCACACTGACTAAACCTAGTCCATTGTTAAGTGGAAGAAAGTAATATCGTCTAACAAATCATTTTTCAAAATTTCCCATATTTTAGGTTGAGTGCAAATTTGTAGGACATTAGAAAGTGTATGATCTTGATTTTCTCCTTCCAACTGCCAAGCAAGTAGGTGGATTGGTCATTATATGGGCAGCTGTGCCTTACTTTTCTGATGGACCAATCGTAACCCAGAAAAAAGGATCACTAAGGAGAAGTACAGATAAATTTTAGTTAACCAAGTAAATCCTACGATGCAAATTTTGTTTCCTACAGAAGGAATTATCCAGTATGATAATACATCTATCCTTGCAACGGTCGTGAAACTTAAAATCGCTACCCCTGCAGCTCATTAAGAAACACTTTTACAAGCTTTAATACCAATATTTATTAACTTACTATTTTTAAAAGATAAAAATACTTCCTTCATTCAGCATTATCGCATTGATGATTTATTTATTGATATAACTGCGATTTTTTAAACAAAATTACAATAACTATGATTTAAATGATTTAATGAAATTCAACAAACATTATATTTTTACTGAAGCAGAACTAAAAGAAGAGTATATTACATTCAATGTAATCTGTATAAAAAAAAATTAAAGGTTTATACAAATTAATCCTGATACCGATATATGCATATATATTAATACATATACGTGCCTACTGGGTATCTCGTAACTTAATGATATTCTTTGCACGAGGTGAAAGGTAGAGTCATATCTGTTCCAGGGGGAAAAAACCTGCTTTTGGATAAATAAAGGTGAACACATTTTCGAAAATGTGGAAAATTGTTACCCTCAATTACATCATTATCTACTGTGGCAACAATTTTTTCTCAATTTTGCGATGAATTTTTCAGTAGCATCACCTTACATAGCCATACGATTAATCGCAGCCTCAATTTGGACAAAAAACGTTATTGGCTTAGGTAAAATAATGTTAATTTGGGCGAGTCGTGGTAGTAGAAAAAAATGTCACCTAACTCTCCATAAAAAGATTATTTTACACACAACCTCAGGCAAATTTCTACAAAGTTGGCCCATTCTGTTAAGATTCCCAAATGGTACAATTATTGTTCTTTTTTATTCATAATAATCCCAGAGAATATTTTTATTTACAGATCATCTTCATTTTAAAAACACCTCTGTTGATGCCTTCCATCCCATCATTAGGTATTCTGTACAAAAATTCGCCAATTCAACTATGAATTTTTCATTAACTTGATTTTTCTTAGCCCTACTATTAATCATAGTCGCAAATGGAGCAAACATCTTCACTGGTTTAGTTCAAACGAAAATAATTTAAGCCGGTATGAAAAAATTATTTCACCTAACTTATGATCCCAATTTTCACCCCATGCCTGATTATATTTAACACCTTTTATCTATACATACATATAAATAATATATATAACTTATTTATTAACATAGAGAGAGAGAAAGAGATAAACTGGTATATTATATGCTAAATTACTATGATTATCTAAAATATATTATTCTTAAAATAATAACATCAAACGATATATACAATGAAATAGCAATAGGATTTCATGGATAGATACATAATACTTAAGCAAATTCTAAGACTTTGAGTTCAGGCACAATATTAAATATATTTAAGGAAGTGCTTCTCAAACTTTCTATACATATGGGCCAATTTTCAATCATAAATTTTATCGCCACCCCTTCCATAATGTATTGAATTCAATAATAATATACTTTGACGTAAAGCTACAATGCGACTTTAATTATAAACCGTATAAATTATCAAGGTAAACATTAAAATTTACATATAAACTTATGACATCCCATAGGATGACTGGTAATTAATAAACCTGTTCTTAACATATTACTGTTAAATTAATTATGAAACATATTGTGCAGTACGGATATATTTACAAGTGTATTATATCAATATAAAAGTGTATTTTACTTTTTATTGTCAAATCTTTTATTGTTTCCTTTTTGTAAATTAATGTACTTTTTTTTAAAATTATCATTTATTTCCCACTATTTGATTTACTCGTGCCCCCCTTGTAGGGTTATCACACCCCTTCCCTGGGTTGTGCCCCACAGTTTAAAAAGCCCTAATCTAAGGAGAAAACTTCACCCTTTATTTGCAAATATTAATGAGCAGAAATAAAATTACGAAGAGAAAAACAAAGTTAAAAAATATAATATTCTGAATAATATAAATGTTTTATAACTAATTTGAATAAATAAAACAAAGATTCTCGCTCTAAGCACGTCTACTTTACATTGCATCGTCCCAAATAGAAATCAGGGTTAAGTATTTGCCAAAACAAGCGAGTTTTGCAATAATATATTTATGGTTGCAAATAATATATTATACATAGGAAAAGGAGGGAAAAAAACGTAATAATGTATGCAATTTCTTAAAACCCGAATGTTACGTTTTAAATATCACAATTGAAAATTGTATCAAAATAAAATATTCAGATTAATATCACAAAAAAGGAATAAATATCTTGTAATAAGTGTAATATTTAACATCTATTAAATTAGTAAATTAAGTCAAATTTTCACAAAAATCTTACGAATGTACAATGAAGGAAATTTAGTAGATTAGTCTGATTCAAATTGTTATATAATAATTTTAATATTATTTGTTTTATCACAACCTTAATATTATAATTAATTAAGAATTACATTATAGTTAAATACATAATACACATTTCTATAAATATATATCTGAACATTACTGTTCCAGAAGTGAACTTTTAAATAATGTTTAAGTAAAAGCATACCTTTTATTCAAATTACATCGGCTTAATTTGTTATTAAAAATATATGTAATCTATAAATTTCCCTTTTGTCAATATCCTGTTTTAATCAACTTTAATAAGTAGCATAAAAATAATTCTTTTGTATTAGTCATTTTATCGAAATTAATCAAATCCATATAGATAAAATTCATTATTTTAATTATATTGACTTTCTTAAAAATGAAAATTAAATTGGCAAAATCACACATACAAATATAATTATCGTAAAATAATCACTTACATCATTATGTGGAATTGTAGACTTGCATTATATTGTTGAAACGAATGTTTATTGTGTGGTTTGAGCAAAGTTTATTACTTTGAAATCATTAAAACGTTAAAAAATGCAACAAAAATATTTATATAGTATGGATAAATTAGTTGGATTTCTAAATTACACTATAGAAAGCGTTACCTTACAAATACAATCCATAGTTTTGTCTGCAAACTGTCTTTAAACAGTATTAACACATTCTGTCGTTTTTCTTTCACTTTGTCCTCGACATTAGTTATGTTTCATACTCTAAGAAACTTCCTCTCAAACTGTTTTCTTTCTTTTTTGTAGAACTAATTATATTAATGTTATAACTCTGTCATGATTAAATAACGTTTTAACAAAAATGTTAAAATCCATTTCTTTTAGGTTTGAAGTCATTTTATGTTACAATATTTATTATTTTTTATAAAAGTTTTTTCTTGTTTTTGTTTTGTAAAGAATTTTTGCTTTAAAAATCATGTGCTCTTTTTCTAATAAAAATATATAAAGGGAAAAGATACTTGATTTTTTTTAAATTAACGTATTATGTTTTCGTAATATTAATATTTCTTTTTAAAGTTTAACTTCAACTAAGTTGAATTAATTTGAAGAACATCGTTCTTTTTTTAATCAAAAGTTTTCAAAAAGAATCTGTGTTGAAAATTCAGAACTAAACTGAAATTACGAAATGAGTTAAAGAAATAAAATACAAGTTTCAACGAAATTTATTAATATCTAAATATCTTCTTCTACTTCGAATATATAAATAATATTTTTGACTCAAAAATGTTAACAGAAAATGTATTTCTCGTACCATGGCATGCATAATTATTTTAATATGCTCTCTAAATCTCCTTTCATCTTAAGAAATGCAGAGATAAAAACAGACATTTTAAGAACTTTATTGTTAATCAGTTGACACTAATACAAATAATGTCTTACTTTTTGATGACTTGTAAAACAAAAATTTAATCCCATTATTTAATTTTGCAGCTTTTTTTAACTCAATTTATTCAATTGCATAAAATTGCTTCTTCTTTCAAGCCGCTAATTTTTTTAATATTATTTTTTTATTGTTATCCACGAGAACTTAGAATGGATATGCAAATGCTATAGAAATCCTCTCAACTAAATTATACAAGACAGCAATATTTAAACTAAGGAACTAAAAAATTCCTTGTTCAGCAAAAGTCCCGGTTGAACATTTCGTTCTCTATATCTCTTGCTTCGTTTGATTTGCTGATCCCGAAAATCCAGTTCTTTTTATATTTATTTACTTTTTACCCTCATGCCGGGATATTTCTCGCCTCTCCTGTCTTTTCTATTCCTTTCCGGCCGTTTTCCAAGATACTTCCGCGCCGGCCTCAATATTTAACAGGAAGTGCTTTGTGTACCAGCACAAGTAGGAGACGAAATCGTTCAGAAGTTTTTTGAATTGCAGGGACCAGTTGTAAATTTCGATTTTAAACGCATTTGCAATGTTTTCTGCAGTAAGCTAAAATGAAATACCATTTCATTTCGTTGTTATAGTGTGTATTATATTTTAAACAACACTCAATATACAAACTGATAATTTATCGGATATTCCTGTCAATACCATACACAACTTTTTAAATTAGCTTTTGTTTCTATGAAATTGACAGCCTTTAAATATATATCCCTTATTCACAGAATATGATGTGATTCCTTTTATAAATCATGTACATGGAAATCAGAAAAGCTTCTTATCATTGTTTTTTATGTTTGAATCGATGATAAAAGAGAAGAATTTAATTTCAATATTATAAAGGTTCCTCATTGGGAGATTAATGTACATGTTTCTATATTCAGAAATATTGTTATTAATTATATACAGCGTAATAAATTTCTGGTGCCAAAAGAATTCAGAAATAATAAATAACTATAAACATTTTACTAAATATTACTTAAATCAGAAATACCCAATTAATTTTATTAATAGTTATATGAATAAAGCTATTCGAAATAGTAAGGATTAAAAATTCTGAGATTGAAAATAGTTTATTACTATAAACTTTAATATTTCATAGTTATAGTTATCTCTATATTCTAATATTAGATAAAATTATTTATTATTATTTAATTCATATATACTCTAGTGTCACACTAAAGTTATGGTAATTTGTAACCGTCTTTTTTATTTTTATTTCTATTCTTTTTATGCTTTTGTTAAGTGCTACATTTCAGCCATTCACATGCTTTGAATCTGCATTAGGGTCCAGAATCTGGCAATAACTTATTTATTGCACTCAGATTTAGCGCGGGCTCTGCATTTTTAAGAGCAATTTTTTAGGTAAGTTACCTCTATCTTATAATGATTTAGATATTCCTATCCATTACTTTCAATAGGTTTTTGCTCAGTATTATTTACATAAAGGGGGAAGGTTGGCTGGCCAAAAAACATGTTCAACCTCACTTTTATATAAATTACTTTATATATTAGCTGTCCTAAGTCAGCAATGTTTATAATACTGCAGTATCCATTTTATAATTTTAATCTCGGTTACTCATATGTCCTTCATTGTGGGATTTTCCTACTGTCTATGTGTTTTTCGAATGTGATTGTTGGATGTTATCTCTAGTTTGTAGAGAATAAGACTATATATATATATATATATATATAATATATATATATATATATATATATAACGCCTCTATATAACGAAGTTACTAAATCCCGAAAAAGAAGTTCGTTATATGAGAAACTCGCTATACGGAGGTTGATCTTTCAATATTTTTTATAGACCACATAAAAAAATATTCCAAATTCCTAAACATTGTACATTAAAGAAAGTAATTATTCACAAATGTTTTTAAATTTATATATATTTATTTTATATATCTTACCTATAAAAAACCTCTAAGGAACGTTTTTTGACGCCGTTATCCACTTCCTGAAGAATTAATTTTTTCTTTGATGTGTGTGTGCTCAAGCCCTTACGTTTTGTCATTTTCGAGCTAATGGAAGTTAAGTTACCCCTGTATGGCTAAACATCACTTCAAATGAATGGACACTAGTTAAAGGACACGGAGCCACGAGACAACTCCACTGAGCGTGAAAGGGGATATCGAATATGTTTCCATTTAACTGGACATATGGGGTTAAAGTCTGCATAATTATTGGATGAAATGAACTGAATTTTATCGTTCTCGAGTAGTTAGCACTTAATAAAACACCATTTTATGATCAATATAAAATGTGTTAAAAGAGAGAGTAATTTGAAATGCAGAGAAATGAATACTTTAAAATAGAAAGACAAAAAATTTATCAAAAGTGAAAAGGTTCGTTTTATAGAAAATGCACTTCGCTATTGGGAGGTTTTTTTACGAGGGTAATCGTTAAATGTTTTTGGTTCCAGGACAAAGTTCGTTGTATAGAAAAATTCACAATATAGAGGTTCGTAATATGGAGGATTTGACTGTATATATATTAGACCACAATTTTTATGAAGCTAATTTAGAAATGCAATTAAAAAAAGAATAATTGCCTATTTTAAAAATCATTAAATATAAAGAAGGCTTTATGTGAGCACCAAAAATATTTTTCATTAGAGAAAAATGTAAATCAAACAATGAGACTATGTTGAACTTGCAAACTCTTGGACATTAGAAGAGCACTTTAGATAATTTTGACTTGTGTTCTATTGGATTGTTCTCTTTTTGAGTTTGTCCTATAAATAAGGACTTTATTCATATTTATGTTGGATAATATTCATATTTTTTAAGCAAAAATCAACTTTTAAATAAGGACGGTAGCAAAAATTTCCTAAAGACAGAAGGATAAAGAAAACTTTTTTAAAAAAAAGCTCGTTTTTTTGTTTTTATTTTAATATATTTCTAAGAATATAGAAAAATAAAGTATAAAGGAAATGACTTTTAGAAATATGTTACAAAAGTACTTTGTTAACTTTTATTCGTGTACATGCTATTAAAAAAATGGGCTTTCTTTCTTTTTTTTTTAAATATGCTACCTTAACAACACCCTTTAAGAGAATATACTTCAATATGATCAAATTTTATAATGAATTTATAAATGACCTCTACAAATAAATGATAGTTATAGATTTCTGCTTGTACTTTTTAAACAAGTAAAATATTCATATGGTGAATACGAAATCCCAAGTTGCTTAAAAGCTATTTGTTAGAGTAAAACAATTATAAGTGTATGTAATCTTATACTCTAATAGTAAAGAAACTCATACAACTATTTATTATAGAGGATATTTAGAAACTGATTGCTAAAGTTTTAGTAGAGGGAAAAAGAACTAAAAAAGAAGACAGCTTTGCACAGAAAAGATGGAATGCGAAAAACTCATAACATTATAGAGCGCACAGTGCATTTACAACTTAAATTCATTCACAAAGTATTCTGACATATGTATCTGATCATTAATCTGCATCGTGATTTCATTGCGGTAAAAGAAAAAAACAATTGGTATTTATTCAATGGAAGTTCAGATGTACTTCTATATTACATTGCTATAAGAAAAAGTAGTCAAACTACAATGCAAATGTGGGCAGAATCAACTCCAACCGCAATATACCCCAGAATCAAAAGTTTGCATGTTTTTATCGACAGAAATGAGACACTAGATCATTTGATAGTAACCAATATTTCGATCCACATAAGCAGTTTCATCTAAAAATATCGAAAGTCAGTGGAAGCACAATCAATTTCAACAAATGAGTTGCTGCGTACCTGTTGGGTGCTCTGCAATCAAGAATATGACGAATACTTGAAGATTTTATATTATTTTCATTTGACAAGAGCGCAATTGCATCAAGGGGGGCATTATCCTATTCATGAGGAAATCTATCAATATTCTAAGCGGAAAACTGGCAAAAAATGTCAAGCATGTGTGCTTTTCTTGGATCAAGCCTCCTTTACATCTGAGGACGTTGACAGCACACAAAGTTGGCGTTAGTGAGCTTTTCATAATCCCCATGGTACGAGATGTAAAAGTGAACTACAGATTTTAGTCGTCGATTTCCGGACTGGAAAAATTAGTAACAGTTTGCTGGTACCAGATTGGCCACGAAAGCCACGAAATGCCTTAAATCACTTTATACTGTGTTGTCAAGCTTTTTAAGCAAGGTTATCATTTATATTCGATGATGAATGTCATTTCAGCAGGACACACTCCAGCACATCATGCAAAATGCACGTACGCATGCATGGCAAGAAATATGCAGCTCAATAAAACGGAGCAGTAATGGGGGAGGGGGATCAATACTTTGTGTGAAAAAGGTGCAGAATATTTCTCTCTTCACTCACTTTCTTTATTTAAGGTGGACTGATAAAAAATGATGTATGAAACTTTTAATATTAATTGTAAGAAGTTTGTAATAGGCATATTCGTTATTAATAGTAATAACCTGAAAACGGCATGAATTATCCGGAATGTGCGGCTTACAGTATAATTTGATGTTTTTTTTTTAACAATGTATAAATCCTAGTTAAATAAATGTTTTCACCCCGTCATTCTGTTTTCTTTACATAGCTTACCCTAAAAGTTTTTCATATTACATAATATCAACGCCCTTACGTTCTTATGTCAAATAGTATTTTATAATTTCCTACTTCACCAAATTTATGTGTGTGTTTACCAAAGTGTTACTGCCACCTTGTGTCGAATAAACTATTAAAAACGTTGCGATACTTGTTTATAAATTTTGGGCTTTTTAAAAAAGTATTGAAATTTAAAAAATAAAATAATAAAAAGTATTGTATATTTCTAAGTAGAAAATAAAAATAAAAATTAAAATCGTTTGATGATAGTACGTTTCTCAAAATCAATTAAATAAACATAAAAATCTCAATAACAATAGAAACGTCTTTCCAACCACTCGATAACAATTAATGAATAGTATAAATCATTCATACAACCAGAACATTTTCAAATGATATTAAGAGTTTCATTAGTATAATTAGATATTCTACAAAATAATTAGAAGATTTATTAAGATCTGAAATATACAGGTATAGTTCCCCTTCACTGAAATTTAAAAATTATTTTTATGAATTCTGTTGTATATTTTTAGCAAAAAAAATTAGTAAAACAATCATGAATTAAATTCATCCTTAGAAAATGGGGATGTTTACCACAGAAGGATTTTTTATAAATAAATAAACGAAAATGCATATTAATAATAAAGCACTATTTATGAACCTTTTTTATTGAAATAAAATACGTCTTTATTTCTTGCATTTCAATTATACGGGAGTTCTATTAAAACAATGAGAGTTGATTAAATTATTTATCAATTTTACAGCGAAAAGTTTTTGTTTGTTTGTTGTAAAATTGTCCTCTGAAATTGGATTTGAACAAAAAACGCAAATTTGATCAGCAGTATTGGGTTTTTTTTAGTTAAAAAAGCATTTTTATTTATTAAATGAAAAGTAAATCTCTTAGTATTGCAAGTGACATCTAAATTACAATATTATTTGAAATAAATAAAGTAAGTCAAATGGGGGAAAAAGCCATTAAAGTCAAATTTACTGTCTATATTCTCTTATTTTTACTCGTAATTACTTCTTAGCGTTACTTTTACCTTGCCTCTATTGAATCGATTTGCATTTTTTTTGGTTTTTATTTAGGCCAAAAATTTTTGGGAAAGATCAACTAATTTTTTTCCCAGTGTTTTCCCATGCATCATTTTTGCCGAAATTTGCCTACCCATTACTCTTTCTAAATAGTATTCTATGCGTAAAGATAAAACATTTTGCATAAAATGGACTAAATAAATCGATTCACAATAGAATATAACTAACTCTATTCAGCCGAAAAAGTAATTAATTATAATTGTATATTTTAAACATATTTAATTCTGTTATGTGAAAAAAAAAATATCTTATGAATGCGTTTTGCTTATAAATTTCTAGCTTTATGTTTAATTCTGACGCAATAGGATTTTAAGCTATTTAATGGATGCTAATAATAAATACATTGTAAAAGTATTTTACAAATTCCTTTTGAAAAGAATAAACATAAGAAAAATTAATGAAAAAACAGAAACAAAAAAAAAAAAAATATTTATTATTTTTTTTTTCCCCTTGATAAAACCATTTTATCTTTTTATATTCCTTGTGTAGTATTGTTTTTCTCATTGAGTAACATCTTGTCTCAATGTTCTGCTTTTTACTCTACTTGCTTAAATTTTTTAAGATACATGTATTAATTACAGATAACTTAACTATATTTTTACTAGAATGGTAAATTTATATGGTAAAAATAACCCTCTCTAGGCTACAAATATTTCCTTACTTACATGGTATTAATTTTCTCCTATACATTTTAATTTATTTGAATCAGCTTTTTCCTTCAAAATGCAGCTGTTTTTATTTTTTAAGGGGATTAGTCAAATTTTTCACTTTAAAAGAAATAATTTAAATCTATTCTATAATTTATGTAATGAAAACATTTTCATTTATTGATACACAGGAATAGAAAAATAAATAAGTTCGCTAAATGTAAATAACAATAGTAATTTCATCTTAATTACTTGAAAACAGACAGAGAAAGAAAAGAAACCCAAAATTAAACTCAGGCTTCAAAAAATATCAAGCGGAAAAAAAAACCCCGAAATAATATATTTTTATCCCCTTTGAACAAAAAAGAAAACATTTTACACAGTATTAATATTCATAATATCAAGAACAATAATTGTTCTTAATTCGAATGTACAAACTAAGTACAGAACTTTAAGAAAAATCAAAAATTGTATGCCTCCCGTACAAATAAAATTAATGTAAGCCATTTCATAAGATATTTATGATGATTTTAGTGAGTCGCACTAGAAACACAATACCTGTTAATCTCTCAAGTTAGTACCGTAGAATTTATTATTATTATTATTATTATTTATTAATTTTTTGTTTTTTGGGGCACACCCTCTTCTTGTGCGATCTCTATCCAAACTTTTGCTAGGACAGCATGGACACTTTTCATCTGGATTACAGTTTCTTTTCAAGAAAATGGAACACAAGGGATGAAGGTGTTAGGCATTGCTTGATAGCAGATTAAGTTTTTCCATTTGTGATAATGTACAAAACTGAAAATCCTTGTGTATCGTCAGTGTATCCGCGAACTTTAATATCTCTTTGTGTCAACAAATGCATGTTTGTGTGCACTCAACTAAATTTAGTCTCCTCCTTACACGGATATTGACTCTTGGATAGATATCCTTTTCCCAAATGTTAGAATGTAAAGTACCATTTCTTTTCCTTTCTTTTTTTTTTTTTTTTTTGTAAATGCACACAATTTCCAGAACTAATCTGCAATGTAGAGCTAATATCATAATGTATTGTTATCGTAAACAGAACTCCCCCTTTATTTTCTATACAGTTTTAATGACTAAAAATCCAAATAAACATTTTCTTTTGTAGAGTAAAGCATTCCGGTCTCCTTGCTTTTCACGTTCTGTCTCAACTGACACTGTTCTTCATTGAAGCAAAAAATAGTGTAAACCAATTGTGAGATGGAGTTGTATTCCTATTGCGCCTTGCAGTACATCATAATCATCATCATGTGAAGAATTGGTAACAAGTGAATTAACTTCAGAAGGTTTTTAAAAGCCTTGCCCAATATTTAAAAACTGATTTCACAATCGGTTCACTATAAACGAGTCAACGTCGACATGTTTGTATTTTTAGACGACATACTTCTAGTAGTTACTTGGGCTATCTAACGCAAATTAACTTGCACACGTCATTTGAGAACTCATTTTTAAACTATGGATAGCTGGAAATGGTATTGAACTCGGTTATGCATTAAATAGTGTTTCAATTTTAAACACTTTATTTTTAGTTGCGTCGCATTTGTGTACAGCGATGACAGTGCCACTTTTGCTAATTACCACTTGATGCAGCTTGCTCTTATTTACAACATATTCAAATTTTTAAAAAATATGTTTTGATTGCAATATTAATCGCAAATTTCTCTACTTTTTTTTTAAATTTCTTTTTGAATATTAGAGAAAAGGTAATCATTATAATTTTAATCAACTTGATTGAAACAAATTGTCTTTTTTAACTGCATTTTATCTCTGGTATTTACACTTTAGATATTCTATATTCTAATTTTTTTTTAGAACAAATATGTGATGTAATAATTCTACCAAAAACATCCCATAAGACAAAATGCTCGTATTTTCGCAAACACTCACACATAAAACTGCAGACTACAAAAAAGAAAAACTATAACAAAAATGTTTCAACTGACATTAATAACTTTATATTCCAGAAAGTTACTGGTTACTGCAATCATCCAGTAATCGGTTCTGAAGAACAGCTTTATGAGTCCACTTTCCGTCTGTGGACAGGCCTATTCGTAAGAGTAATTTCAAATAAATTAGAATAGAAAAAAATAAATTCCTAGACTTAGATCATAAATAGCTCACAAGCAAGCGAAGTCCCTCAAGTCACAAAAATGGCAAAGCATCTCTATGCTTCAGAGAATAAATAAACCACATAGTTTCTAAAATGGTCATAAAAGGAATTGTAAATGAATGGACATGTCGCTTTACCCACATTACTTCAATGACCATAGTACTCAATCTGAAAACATTTCAAGAATATCGGAAATGATAATTTTCTTAGTTATAAATTAGAATGTGAATTGAAGCTGAACAATCTAAAAAAATATGTTTCCATTTTAAATATTTAAGTGCGAAAATATTTTCATATAATTCACTAGAAAAGTATTAACATAAATAAAATAGTTAATATATGAGTAGCAAAAAGTAACAAATTCTTATTTAATTACATATAAAAAATGTAGGGAGACATGCATATAACTATTAAATATGTATTACAGCTTTTTATAAATATAAAATATCATTATTGTTGCAAAAAATATTGGTTTTTTTCTCTTTTTGAAGAGAGACTAGATTGCCATTTCTTTGTAATAATTTGATTCTATGAAATTAAAAGTTAATATTGTTGTTACAGTATATGACTTTGAATAGTTTAAACTGAAAGATATATGAAATGAAAAATTTCATGAAAAATTTCAGATATGGAATTTCATTTATATGAAAGATATATTTATATAAATTAAATTACTGTTAAAAATTTCAAATTTTAATCCAATTTCGTTAATTTTTATTTATTTAAGGACTATTTCTAGATTTGATATATATTTCAGTAAACTCGCTAAAAAAAAATCATAAGCAAAATCACAATTTAAATGAAACTTTTTGTACCGTCTACATATGTGACAAATTATATTCATTATTATCAAGTTCAGATAAATTAGTTAAGCCTTTGCCAGATAAATGCTTACTAGTGAGAGGATTCCTTTATTTATTGATAGTGAAAACTATTAAAAATAGTATAATGTTCTTATAAAATTACTTTAAAGGATTTTTAATCGTAATTGTGCTATTTGTGGTTTTTATAATATTTACATTTATTAACTACATGTTTTAATGAGGATTTTTCTGATGTCTCCAATATTAATTCAATTCAAAACCATAACTCCGATACAGAAACGTATCTTAAAATACCTCTTGCTTTTTTTAATTCTCTTTTTTTCCACATATTATGTGTGTGGGTATGTATGTACATTCACTATATATAAGAAAAAACAACAAAGCACCTATGGGATATGCTTTTCCAGGAGATGCTGGAATTAGTTCAATGCTGGGTCGTAAGGAAAGACTCTCCATGGGTTCCCCCGCCCCCAGAATATAGCACCATAGATATTGTGCCATTCGCACAGGTCATTTTTGTCTCCGATTTGGGTAGTGCTGTCTAACTAACAGATGTCATTGTAATTTATTCCAAGGTTATTTTAGGTTTGGTCTGACCTAGGATTTGAATACATTGCTAGATATTGTACCTTAATTCTTTGCACTAAAATGCATAATTGCAACCATTGCTTAACATTCTAGTATTGTCGAATTTTGAACCACTGTTAGCAATGCTTGGCATTGGTTGTGGTAAGATTTCTAGCAAAGAAAAAAAACCTATTTGAAGTTATAAACGGTTTCTATAGTTGTATTGTTGTTGCGCCTACATTGTCTTGGAGTTAATAACGTTCAAATTCAAGTGATTTGTCAATATGACTAAATTCAGAGCTCTGTTGTCCCTTTCCGGACATGATGGTTTACCAGATCATGCTTGTACAGTTATTGTCCAAAAGCGTTTACATTTTTGATAGTATCAATCCCAAAAGCGATACATTCTTAATATGGTAAAAATGTCATGAACAGACTCTTAACGGTGGTGACAACCGTTCACTTTACCAATTTAAAAGTCATTTAGCTCGTTTATTTTATAACTGTCTGAGAGTAAACAGCAAGGACGTCAGTTGCCAAATCTACTATTATGAAGGCTTACGGATACATTTGATTATATTGTGTACCTATATATCTACATAATATGAGTGTAAATTTGAAGTTCATTTGCAATAATTATAGATACAAAAAATCATTACAAAGAAACAAGGGGTTGTTAAAATTGCTTCTCTTATACTTTACTTACTACCTTACATATTTAAATTTTAGGGGAAATTACTTTATTTTATAAGGTCTTCTACACACATAAATGATTGTAAAAAAATTTTTATAAAATTTGCAAAATGGTCTTTAATAATATAAAAAAAGTGCATGAAAAAAAAGTTATTAACATATTTATTATAGCCTTTTAAAAAACACACCACTTGAAATAAATAAATAAACTAGAAGATTAATAAACTGTAAGAAAATTGATTTAGCATTTTAATTAATTTTTAGAGTTATAAAGTAGAGAAGTGAAAAGTATCATTTCGTCTGAATTCACTTCAGCGGCCATTACATCACTGTAACCTTAGTTTAATAAGTTTTATAGTTCATTTTTTTAAAAATTTATTCAAAATAAATGAAGTAAAAGAAGTGACATTTCATTTTAAATCCATGACAACGTAATTGCTAGAGCATAAAGCCGTTATTAAGTCAAAGAAATATTTATCTTGACATTGCAATAAGATTTATTCTAATATGATATTAAACCTGACATGCCTTATTAAAAATTGAGTATTTTCTTTTTTTCGTGTTAGTGTAACAATTTCTCTTCATCGATTTAAATTTATGAAACAGTGAATTTTTTTTAAATATTGTTAATTTAAATAACTTACTGAGATTTTGAATAAATGATAGCTTATACAGTTTAAAAAAAATTACAACATCCTGAAATGCAACTTTTAATATTTTTTAGATTGAACATTTTAAATTTTTAAATTTTGATAGAAAAACATTTATGTGCCAAAATAAATTTAATAATTAGTGTCAAAATCAGCAAATAATTAACGAAATGTAAAAGGGAAACATTTTGAACTTTAATTAAAATTTTAATTAAACTTACTTTTTGTTAAAATATGTTCTTAATAGATTTTAGAATACAACAAAAATAATTAAGTTATATGAAGGAAAATTAATTAGACTTTTTTTACTTTGGAAAAATTTGTACATAAAAGGAGGCAAATATTTGCATAAGAATTGAAGAAAAAGCACATATATTCGTCTTTTAGCAAAAATATAAAATATGAAACGTATTATTTGAACAAAAAATAAGTATTTTACTGTATCAGAGATGAAATTTTTATGAAAATTAAAATTTTATGTATGTAAAATGAATATGAAGTTATTTATTTTAGTCTCTGAATACATGTATCTAAATAAATTAATTATATACTTTTCAGCACTTGAATATTGAGAAAACAATTAATCAAAAGTTCAGATCTTAATAAGAGCTTTTGTATTGTTTATTCTAGTTTTTTATCTACATTTCGAAATAATTACAGACACACACACGTATATACATGGAATTAATTTTTTATACCTCTTTGTTTTATTTTTGGTACTCTAGGATTAAGGATTTTTTTTAATTATATATTTTTAAGCTATTTACTTTTTAACTTTAATTACTTTTGAAATTATTTTTTTTAATATTCTGGTATTTAAAAATTAATTTCTTGTACTTCTATGTACTAGTATACAACATTTTCGTGTGTGACATGTTATTTAACTTGAGTGCTATTGTTTAGTAGTAAAATTTTTTACTAAGAATTTCTCTCGTAAGGGTCTAATTATTTCACTGTTCATTTATGATTTGATTTTACTTTCTATGAGAATTATTGATAATTCGATGATCTGTTAGCTAGTATTTGCTCGGTAAGGTAGGTATAGTATTAAAATTAAATTATTATTTTATATTTGGTAATATGATTATTCTGTTGTAATGCTTTTATAAAGATTGCTTAAGCTTTAATAATGTGTTGGTACATTTTTGAGAGGAAAATAATTTGTATTTAATTGTAGGAATTGTAAAAATTTACTTTATACAATAACATTAAATAATCGTGTTAATTTTATACGTTTTATTATTATAAATTATCATAGTGAACCTAATTGTGGTTTAAGCAGAAGAGGGGATGCAGTGGTTTTATAATTAATATGAAATATTTATGGAAGTTTAGAATTTAGTAAATATCTTTTAGATAAGTTTATAATAGATTTTTCCTTAATACACTTAGGCTTACAAGGCAGAAAACTTCTTGAGTTAAATCTAAATTGATTTTTGCACTGTACAAGAAAATAAAATAATGGATTCTTCATTCCATACGTTAAGAAAATCATTTTTGATTGCAAAATAATAAACATAAGTAAAAAAATAAGCCATCATTATTACGTTATTAAAAAATAGCAATAATTTTAAATTGAAATTTAATAATTCTAAGTGAGTACGGTGTAAAACATGTATTGTGTTAAACAAATATCAATACGTTAAAAACTCCAAATTTTTAAGCATTGCAAAACTTAATTCCATCTACCTACAAATTTAGACATTTCAAAATGCATAATTTTGTAAAATGTTTGCATAGTGTACACGTCCAATAATATTAACATATTGACAAATCAGAATACATATGACATCAAAAATTTCTGTATGATTAATAACTGGCATAAAATTGAATTTAGCCATTTTAATTTGCATCCTTTTCCAAATGTTGACGTCCATTATGAAGAATAATAACAAGATAATCTTGTGCGAGTTAGTGTTTATTAACGTAGACCACATGTTACACGAGTAAAATTGCCACAGACATCGTAATTTTGAGTCAAATTCAAGTTACGAGGATCTCATCAGAGCTTAAATCTACATTTCTTCTAACTTTCATATAATTCTAACGTGAATGATTTGAGCCTAAACAGATTCAACGTGCATCAGACCATCTACGCTTTTGGGCCTTCACTGACATTTTAACTCTAATCTATGACACACGACAATGCCATTCACGAGTTCATGATCATAGCTCCTCGGATACAACGACAACAGAAAGTTATACCAGAAACAATACTTTCATACAATTTTTAATATAATTTTTCCATATAGACTTAATGGAAAGTTTCATGATGTAAACTAAAACTTTCTTAGGCTTTCACAACGTGTTCATAAGGTCACAACCACATTTCTTAGTCCTTCTGTCCACACTTCCATCTTGACCAGGAAAACTATTTCCTGTCTTTGATGCTTCTAACTAAGAGTGGACGAGTTTACTACCTCAAAAAAATCTGGTATTTGTTGTAAAGGTTAGGCAACTAAAGATTTTTTTATCTCATATATTAGGCTAACATCTTCCCTTTCCAGAAAATTGTTGACAAGGTGAGCAATATACGAATCGATATCGGCATATATGCTGTTGTTGTTGTTACTTATGCCACCTGATGAACAAATTACATCACATCAAGACACACGAGATTCATCTAGGAAAGTGGCTAGTTGTACGTCTGTCGTTAACCGTAGCTGTGAGTACCATACATGTGACAGTGCGATTTAGCTTGGTTCTACTCCAGTTTCATGGAAGAACACCCTGGGGGTGGTCAGAAGCCTCTCACCTTTCATCTCCTTCTACCAACTTCACGAGAGGACTTGCGGCTCCAAAACTATTTAGAGTATTCCGGTGACGCAAAGGCACTACACATTTACAAACATTCTTACCTTCTCAGGAATTCGAACCCTGGTTTAAAGACACAAAAACCAGTTTCAGTAACCACTATACTGTATGGGTGGCAATTGGCATATATAAATTAGCCGAAATTGCAAATCCAAAAAATGTTAACACAATGCTTTAAAATTCTATTGGTATACCTCTCAGCAGTCCCAGATCATTTGCCAAAGACATAGGTTTTTATACAACCAACCAATATACCTGCCTACAGTAAAAAATATTTCCACTTCCACACATATCTTTGACACTGATGTTGGAGGGAATAAAACGGGTCCCTTACTCAATCCAGGAAAAATTATCAGAAGTCAGTAGCTGTACGTAATATGGACTTAAGAGCAAATAGATCCGTATTCCAATGATCAATGCTTCTAAATTGAAGTTATTTGCATCATGTTAAATACGTTAGATCAATGTTCATAATGAGAATTTATATAATGAGACTTAAACATTTCAGGTTTTACAAGTAAATCTCCCGTATATAGACCTCTGAAAATAGCAACTATTGAAACATGAGCTCTTGTAATCACAAGTTGTGCTGTCTCACTTTATTTGGCAAATTAAGTTCACCATTGGTCTCCAAATCTATTGGAGTACCTTGCCCTAGTTTCTATCAACGTGTGTGGCCACGGGAAATTGTTGCTTTAATAATAAAACCAGTGGCATTTGCATTAAATTCAGCAATAATCTGCATTAGAGACTCTTATACTACAAGTCCCCCAATGACTTGTAGTATATGACCCTTTCTATATAAAAGTTTTGGTGGTGAAGAATTCAAAAAGCTTAATTGCATGAAAATTTCACTAAGTGTTGCTAAAAATACATCACTAAAGCTACCAAGTTTTGCAAACAAACCATGTGACAGACAGTCACGCTTAAAAATCCAATTCATAGAATACAAGTACTTTAAGTAGTCTAAACCAAAAAAAGACTGTGTATGATTCTCTTGAAATAATTATCTTTATTTTCTTGTTCGGTACTTCTTCAAAAATTCAAATAAATATGGAACTTATTTTATTTTTCAACAACTATATGTATTTTATTGTGCAAATTTTATCTACATTAAATTAATTCAAAGAATGAGGCATGCTAGCTTATCTTAATGAATATACAGGCAATTTTTAATATAATGATTCAGTGAATTTTTGTATTTGATAAAAGTGCAATGGACCGGAAAGTTCTTTCAGCTACATGTAAATAATTGCTCATAGGTTTATTGCATTTATGTTTCTGTCGAAGTAATTCAATGTTATTGAAAAATAATGACTATCTTTTGTTGGTATAATTCATTAAAAGTCTACAAAGATTTGGTTATCTTTAAATAATTCATTAAAGACGAAAATAATGATGCATTTTTTCTGAAAAAGTCTAAATACTTGATGTAATAAATAACACATAAACCTGTCTAGACGTTAAGTCTAAGGAGTTATATATAAACTCTTTTTAAGGAAACTAATATCATGAAACCACATCAAAAGCTGCGATCAATAGTACACACAAAAACAAAAATGTTTCAAACTCAAGAATAAAATTTTCAGAGATCAGTTCGAAGCAGCTTAGACTTCGGTGTAAAGTTACATCCATTCAATTTTTATCAAACTTTATGGAAAGAAAGTTATATGTGACACCGTTTCTATCATGGAATCCTCATAGGAATCGTAATTCATATTTCTGAAACCCTGGAACTGAATTCGAGTTTTTTCCCGATGCAATCCACCGAATCTTTCTTTTAAATAAATTGAAATAGAATTCCGTTTATTCTATATGTTTATATATTTTAAATATATTTGACTATTTTGAGAAAATTAATGAATATATATTGGAATTTATCATAAAATAAAATAATTTGAACTGATAAATATAATCCGTTGGATTGGTTTATTTTTATATGTTTATTTTTAGAAAACAAAAATCAGTTCAAGGTAAATTAAGTAACATTGAATATTGGTATTTGCTACAAAGTAGATTTTTCATTAATTTCGCTTTCATTATATTTTTGTTATACTCTTATATTTCATATATTATTTTTTAAACAAAATAGTAACTACTGCTTGCTTCTGTTAGAAATTCAATCTACTGGGTTAAATATCAACCTAATTTAGAACGGCATTCTTGAAAGACTACAGTTTTCGGAAAGATTTTACAGAAAATCTCTAGCGACCAAATTTAAAATTGCCTAAATGTTTTGAGCCATAGTAGAGATTTCAGATTTTTGTATCTGTACTTTTGTATCTGTACATGCAATTTGAACGAGGACAACTTTGAGACTAAATACATACTTATTCAAATACTACTCATAATGGAAAAAAATATAATGTGTAGTTAAATCGACAAATTTAGAGGGGTGATAGTATGCGCATGAGGTTGACAAATCAACATAGAACATGGGTCACAAACCACGTTTAGTTGGAGTAATTTTCAAAACAAAAAGTTCTGAAGGAAGTGAATTATAGTTGGATGAAAATTGGAAATGAGAGAAATGAAATACATTTATTAGACGCAAGACATGCTTAAGCAGTAACAATACATCATACCTTGAAATGCAACCGAATTTGTTTGAAAGCATCCGATAATCCTCAGTTCATCGGTGCCGGCTATGCTTTTACTAACGTGGCGGCAATTTTGAACAATTCCTGTGACCAAACTGTATTTTTGGCGTCGAACTGTGGTACATTGCTCGTATTGTAAGCATGCTCATTTGTTTACCTCTTATTGTTCTTATCACACCCTTTGTAACTGTTCTTTTAAATTACTACTACTAAACGTGATTTTTGACACCTTGTTCTATGATGATTTGTTGCATCCCTGCCGCCTTACTAATACCTATATGAATTTGTCAATCGAATTCGCCAACACCCTGCATATATATATGACAGGCACCAGGTATGCTGGTAAGAGAAAGAATACGTCATTTTTAAAATATTGATACTTTATTGTTCTTCAAGCATAGTTAATCCAACATGACGGCTATTTGATGCGTAATGGGGTGGAACAAAAGACAAAATCACAGCACGCAGTCACCAGTCAGTCTTTTCGATTATGCTTTACGTCAGCGCTCGCTCTTCATTTAAATAGTCTTATTCATCCTCAAATCTCTGCATGGTAGTAAATATCCTTAGATCTATTTTTATTTATTATTCACTTAATTTTGAAATTAAATTGTAGAGATTTTAGTGATTTTACTTTGTATTTTAAGTTTCTTCGGTGTTTGCTGGTTCAGTTATATTGTGCACTTAGTTCTTTTAGAATTTTATTATTTTTATGTTATGATATCTTTCAGAATGTGACGTGGTCCTAATTTTTTAATCATAAATTTTTATAAATTATAAAATTTTTGATAATGTGGATATTTTTAGATCGGTTTACCAATCAATCAGTTTTTGCAATATGGAGGACGGCTGGCGCAATCAAAATAGTTTAACCTAACTAATCGGCCCAAAGTCCGATGTTGCACTTGGCTAAGTAATAAAGTTTTGATTTTGTTCTAAAACACTGTTATTTTATAATTTTATATTCTCTATTGAAAATTTTGAAATGGGATTTTGTATTTAGAACTCTAATATATTTGAAATGTTTGCTTATTTATAGAATTGTGAATACTTTATATGTACTTAATTATATATATATATATATAAAAGCTGTCCTAAGACAGCAATGTCTATACTACTGTAGCATCTATTTTTACATTTTAAACCCTATTTAATGTATGGTTATCTTGCAATTTCAATCTTTTTCGGTTTTGCTTGCTTAATGTTCAACTCTTATTTGTAGAGAATTTAGTCTATATATATATATCTTTAAAGTTTATTTATTATGATAAAAATTACAATCACAAACTGCATGCCCGTTTAGTATATTAAAGTTTGTTTTTTCACATTATTCAGAAATATATTTATGGTTTCATATGATAAACCAAAATGTTGAATTTTCACTTAGAAATGAAGGCGTTTATTAACATAATTGGATAAGTTCATGATGCCATTTCTGTGATTAAATTTTTTTCTCTAAATATCCCAAAAGGTATTAGCATTTCGTTGTTTGTACTACTGATTAAATGAACTTTTTTTTTTCATTTAAGTAATTAATTACTTACTTAAGAAGTACGTTAAATATTGAACATAGTTTTCCTTACGATTTTTAGTACGCTTAAACTTTAAAAAAAAAAAAAAAAAATTGGGTCATGCAAAACCGGTAATCGAAATATTTTCTGTGTTTGAAGTATTTCAAAGCACATCTGATTGCATATAAATTTTATAAAAAAAAATTATGAACCTAATTTTTTTTTGCTGAAATACATACTTTTTGCATTTATGTTCAATTACATTTATTTGTTTGATTTCGTTTTCTTGCTCTTTTTGTTATAATTTCTGAAAAAAAATGTATTTAAAAGAAACAATGTTTTTAGTATCGACAAACATGATTATAAATAAAATCTTAGGTTTTTCTATCAATTAGTCAACTATTAAGCTATCCGATTACCTGCGACAATCTTTTTTTTTTTTTTTTTTTAAAAAATTAAGATATGGAGATTTTTTGTGGTTTTTAGATTTATTTACTACATTTTAAGAGAAATATGCTAAAATTAACAAGAGAAAAATAATTATTATTACTAAAACGAGAAAAAATTAGTAGACATTTACAAAAAATGATTGTTTATTTATTAATGTCACACTCTCTGAAGTAACACAATGACTACTGGTAGCAGATATTATAATACTGAATCGAGTTGATATTACATGTCCGTCATTTAAACTGGCTCTTTAATCTGCAAAAGGAATTTTATCAGGACCTTAACTCGTCTTCCATAAATTATGATTTTATAACCATTCTTTTGTGCCGTGATTTAACTTAACTATTACTTAATATATAAAATAGTAGTGTTATTTATAGTTGGATCAATATTTGTTTCCCAGAAAGGCAGTAATGAAAATAATGCACCCTGCTTTACATTGGCGCGTTCTACAATTGAACATTTTTATTTAACCCACGGTTACTCTCCCGCGCGCCTTTTTTTTGCTCCCGTCGTTACTGCGGGTTTTGGAAAAAACCCCCAAAAAATTTTTTAACACGTATTTAATTATAAAAAATAAAATTAAGTCATTATGATACATATTTAAAAAAGTACAAGATTTTTTTTTATTATACAAAAAAAAATTTTAAATTTAATGTACAAAATTTAACTAACATTAATTTAAACTAAACATACAAAAATTTTCTTTTTTTAAAAAACACATAATTTTATTTTTTTTCAAAAACCCTGTATAAAAGATTAGTAAAATATATTTTATAATTAATGAAAAAATTTTATAGTAGAAAGTAGAAAAATAATTTTTTTAATCATTTTTCCAAAAAAAAACATTCAGAGCAGACTGTATCCAAATGCTCAGTTTCTCGGGGGAGTTCCCACCCCCCGGATAAATTTTTTTAAAGGTCATTACATTCCAATCATTCGAAAAAAGGGGGACTGCATCAGGCCTGAAGGTTCAATGACCAAAAAATCTGCAGAAACAGAAAAATTGTGGCTCTGCACATTCTTTTTAGCCTGTGAGGATTTTCTTGTTTCGGGGGTGTACAGAACATCCCGCGAGTGATCGCGGGTTAATTTTTTTATCTACCGACCGTATAAGTCCCCACTAATTTTAAAAATTTACATGAATAAATCCATTTTACGAATATTCTAACGATGTTTTATAGTGGGAATGTTTTTTTTGAAACCCAAATTTTTCCCGGGAGATATGTAGAGCAGGGGTTCGGGATGAGATTTTTAGGGGGGAAAAGCGAATATTTCCCAAAAGCAGAAATAGCATTTTAAAAGGGATTGAAAAAGATTATCATTTTTGTCCCGAAAATAGTTAATGTCAAAATTTAAATGTCTTATTTTTTTTGTATTTTAATGATTACCCTTAAAAACGTTTTTGACTTTTTTTATTTTAAGTGAACAGTGTATAAAATTTAAATTTTTTTGGGTTTGAATATCTTTAAAATTAGCTATAACGGATTAAATTTCCGATAGTTGAGTTTTTTGTTTATGAAATTTTCCCTTTTAATTTTAAAATTTTAGTAATCGAAAAAAAATATTTTATGAAAAGAACTGCAGTAAATCATAATGTGGTAGATAAAGGGTTAATTAATACTACATTTTAGTTTTGCCATTCTCAGTAAACGAACTCTGATCCGCATGATGCAATTTTCTTTAATATACGCCCCCTATTTCAAAATAAAGCCACAAGCGGTCCTCTTTTTTTCATCATCTTTATCTTACAGGAAGTGAGTAAGCAGTTGGGTAAGTCCTTCTCTTAGAAATAAAGAGACTTATTTATCAAGTGACTTTTGACAATCCTCCTCCACCTTTTCTTCTACAGACATCTATTCAATTCATACGGCGGAAACACTACACATTTGTTAAGAGACCGAAGCTTTGACCATTGAAAGCTATCCTGTTTAATAGAAAAGTCATTTCTAAAGGTTGTTGCTGAGAATGCAGCTCCCGACATAGTGCATTTGTTTTAGCACTTAGTTTCGTTCTGCAAATGTCTACAGACGGAAGAGTTAATTTTGTATTTTAAATGAATTTCACGCACCATTGAATTATTCTAAAACTTTGTCGAGCTTTCTGTTTTCCGTAAATCAACTACTATTCATTTCATGTTTCTTCATTAACAGTAGGATATGGTACTAACCACGTATCTCTTAAGTTATGTTGATTCTAATTTCAATAAGCTAAAACTATTCTAAATTTTGAAATAACTCCTTTACTCCTTGCTCATATTAATTATCATTCAAAATGATTATTGAAAATTCTTCCTTTTAAGTTTCCAGTAATAATTTTTCAATTCCTACTATTAGTTCACACACACACACACACCCTCCCTATATATATTTATTTAGGTATGTATCTTGTTAAAATTTTCAATCATCAATAAAATATTTTTATTCATCCACTCAAGTTCAAATACATTTTTTTAAACTTTGTAGTGGATGACACTTGGTGTTAATACAGTTTTTTTTAAAAAATTAATTTATTAATTCCCATTTAATTAATGAATAAATATTAAAACAAAAAATTTGTCCAACAAAAATAAAAAAAGGAAAAAACACCCGTTGGGGTTCCTGTAGCGCAGTGGATTGGATTACTAATTCGAAGGTCGTGGGTTCGATTTCTACCTGCGATGGACTAATATCTGAGAATGTGATTCGTGAATGAATGGATCGTGACAAACAAAAATAATAGTCCGACACCATTAGGGATTGCAATATCGGACCAAAAGTTCAATATAACGGGGTATTCGGCATTTTTCAGATCTTAATACCGAGATAACGGTTTTAATACCGGTAGTAGAAGTTTTAGAAAATAGACACATTTATTTCTTTGTTTTATATTTGTCAGTTATATTAGAGAGTGTACATGTAGCAAAAAATAATCTGTAATTTATAAATTGTAATAGTTTATAAATAATCACAAAAAAGCGTAAATATCACTATTCATCTGTGGTACTATTACAAATTTTTGAAATGTGAACCTAAAAAGCATAATGCAGCAATTGTACTGCCATTATGCCTGGAATGTAATTTTGTGAAAAAATATTTGTGTCGAAACCCCTTTTTCATCATCTTTCGCTAGTTGGTGGTACGGTTAGCAATGGTACTGTTAGCGATATACTTTTTCCAAGTTCTTACCTCTAAATCCTCCATCTTCAAATAAATCAATTTCTCGTCGGATGGTTTTGGATATAGCTGGTTTCTGTTTTCTATTTTGGTTTATTGAAATTTTTTAGCTATCGCTAATTTTAATTTTTGTTTAAGAGACATTCCCTTTTACCACGACATTTGTGTCATATCATCTTTTATAACTAAAAAAACCCCCCCTGAATGTGGGTAGGGTTTGGGTAAAAAATTTTTTAAAAAATTTGGGGAGAATTTTGTTAGTTTTTCTTCTTTTTCGTTTTAAATTTTAAAATCATTATAATTATGTAAATACCGTAAGGTATTTTCTATTACGGTATGCCATTCTTCTGTGCGATTTTTCAATGGAATATATAATTCTTCAGATAATGACGTGTGCTGTTCTTCCAGTAACTGCAATATGAAATTTATTGTTGTATTAGCTGTTAATAAATTAGAATATCTCCGACATAATGCCTAAACAGCCAGTTTTATTGCAATTAGAGCTGATACAGTTCTTGATATTAAGTCGAGTTCACTATCGGAACAATTAATTTGCATGTTTAAGTCGATCATTGCTTATTAGATTGGATTTTTCAGTTTCAAAAATCGTTCCATCATGAGGAGTAAATTGTTCCAACGTGTTTTAGAATCTAATAGTAACATAAGTTCTGTGGGCATGTGTGTGTGTTTTTAGTAAATACCGAAAAACCGGTATTTAAACTTGTGAATACCGGTATTACAAAATTGCACAACTGGCTCAAAATACGGTATTCGGTATTCTGGTATACCGGTATTGCAATCCCTAAACACCATATATAGAACGAAAAAATGTTTTCTATTTTGCCTCTTAATATTGTGATTCTATCATATGCATAAACATAGATATATTAATTCTAATTATTTAATAAAAAGTAACTAAAATAATTTTTTTGTTGACTTAAGAAGGAATTAACTTTCATAAAAATTATATTACTTTTTTCCTTTCATTATGTTCATTTTCTACTTGAATATCAAAATTAAAAGTATTTTCTTTTCATATAACCCTTTAAATATAAAGTACTGGAAGTAAGATATTACATTCCTATTTCTCTGATTTTGTTAATATCTTTTAATGAAATTCATGAACAGAGTAACCTGTTAAAATCCGTACAATGCCTAAAACAAACCTGTCACTATCAAAATCAACATGTTCTTACACCTTAATAGAAAAAAGTAATGCTATACTTCAGAATATGATTTATGTAGTAAATGCTTGCATGTATTTCTATTAATCGCATAAACTATTTTACAATTTATTCACTTTTTTGTACAAATAGACAATTTTTTTTCAATTCCTACTGTTAGTTCAATTTCTCCCTAAATATATATTATATATGTGGCTAATAAAATATTTCTATTCATCTATTCAAGTTCAAAACACATGTTTTTTTAAAACACGCAGTGGATGACATTTG
Source organism: Trichonephila inaurata madagascariensis (assembly GCA_019973955.1). NCBI lineage: Eukaryota > Metazoa > Arthropoda > Arachnida > Araneae > Nephilidae > Trichonephila > Trichonephila inaurata. Next base: position 85,818 of record BMAV01027472.1, on the reverse strand, counting down.
ATGTTAATACAGTTTTTTCACGAGGGCTTTTGGTGATGGACCAAGTAATTTTGAACCATGGCCAAGTGACGGAGAACGTTGGACATCACATTCAAAGGGCGTGGGTTCGAATCCGACCCGGGGACAACCTAATTCCTGTAAATGTGGCTACTTTTAACTATACTATTTTATTAGAATACTTAAATTTAATTAATGAATAAATAGTAACAAACAAAAATAATAGTCCAATGTCCTACATAGAAAGGAAAATAGAAAATTGCTAGGAAAACCGCTATTTTGCCACTTAATATAATGATTCTGTCACATGTTTATACGTATTTATATTAATTGTAACTATTTATTGAAAAATAACTAAAATAAAATGTTTCTTTGTTGACCTAAGTACTTGTTTATTCTAAGTTTTAGTAGGATTACCAATAGTATTGATGCTTTAATTGAGAGATACATATATATCTTAGTTTATTACATTACTTAGCAAGGAATACACTCTTAAATTCGCCCATTTCTGAAAATTTCTCATTTAAGCAATGTTCAATTATCAAATGATATTTAATTTGAAAACTATTGCGATCCGTTTCCCACATACTTGCTTAAATTTTCTTCTAATTACACGGTGACACTTTCGATAGGAATGGAATGAAGTAGCAATTAAATTAATTTTTCTTATTTAGAAATTCAATTAAACGTAATTTTAATTAAAGGAAAGATGCAATTTACTGGATTCTTAAATTGGTTGCTGAGGAGTTTCCAGGAATAAAGTAATACCTTTAAAGGCGGAAGAGAACGGAACTACTTCCGTCAATTGAACTTGTACAATGACCTTTTTCAATGTATTGCTTTATATAACGATTTATAACTACAAGTAATACAAGAAATGACTTTGGATTTCAATCATGCATATTTGATGATATGGAAACTAAACTGTGTATATTGTGCAAGATATATAAAATCTCGAAAAATGGAATTTCAGCTTCAATTTTGGACTTAAAATAGTATTGCTAACTTAAAATAAAAATAAAATTAATAATAATGTATGGACAGTTTTTTTTTAATTCTAAGTCATCATTTCGATAGTAAAGGTAATAGTAACCCAGATGTAGTCATGAAACTATTTGTTTTATATTTTGTTACACACTGTTTGTATCTTCTTTTAAATAAAAAATCACATTGAACCGTGAATTCCTTTCCTTTTTTTTTTTTCATTTATGTATATAATATATAGTTACGAATTAGTAATGATGTTTTAAACTGTCATAGAAACTATTCTAAGAACACCTAAAATAATTATAAAAATAGTATAAATATTAAAAATAGCACTTTGCTATAAAAGAAAGTACATTTTTGAAATATTTTACTTACAAGGGGTGGGTACGACTAAGGAAATTCATTTTTGGTCGAGACTTGGTGTAATAGTAGTACTCTTTTAGGGTGTTCAACCCTCAATGTAATTCCGCTGAATGGCCAGTCAATAGCCTTCGAAATTCATGCTTAGCTTTTATACAATTTTTCTATTTTTTCCCACTATTCCGTAGCCCAGTTTGTTTTTCGACTGCATAATAATGGTGAGGTTCGGGTTCGATTCATCGATCAACTTTTTTTTTTTTATTTCATTTAATTATTTTTAAAATTAAATAAATTTATTTATGAAAGGTCATTGATATTAAATGATATTTTAAGTAATTATTTTTTATTTTATAAAGTAAAAAAAATAATGTAATTATATAAATATTTATTATAAATTTCATAAATATATTTTATAGTAATAAATAATTATTTATAATAAAATATATAATAAATACTAAATGATATTCAACATAAAAATTAGTTACAAATAGTTTTATAATATGAAATACAATATACTATAATTAAAATATTATATATAATATAAAATATATTATTATTATAAAGTATATTATTATTACTATTAAATTCATTATTTTTAAAATAATATAATAAAAATGTATTTTTTATACATTATTAATTTAATTATTTTATAATTTTATCAAATTTTTAATGTCTTTTTTAAATAAATTTAAATAACTTTAAAAATAAATTAATAATTTTAATAATAAATTAATAATAATTTTTATTAATAATAATTCTGAATAATATTAATGAATTCATTAATTTTAATTATTAATAATTTCAAATGGTTTTAATTAATAATTATTTTAAATAATTTTAATTAATAATTATGTTAAAAAATTTTAATTTATAATATGTTTAATAATTTGAATAAAAAATAATTTAAGAGAAACACATTTATTTAATTTTTTTCTTTATAACATACAAAATAATTACATAAAATATCATTTAATATTTAATAAAACTTTCATAAATAAATTTATTTAATTTTAAAAAAATAATTAAGTCAATTGAAAAACAAAAGTTGATTGATGAATCGAACCCTAACCTCGTGCATAGTATGCAGATGATATACCAAACAGGCTACGGAATCGTTGGAAAAAATTGAAACTTAATTGTATAAACGCTAAGCATGAATTTTAAAGGTTATTACCTCCAAATTGACTGGCATTCGGTGGAATTACATTGAGGGTTGAACACTCTAAAGGAGTACTACTATTACACCAAGTCTCGACCCCAAATGAATTTCTTTAGTCGTGCCCTCCCTTGGAGTAAAATACTTCAAAAATGTACTTTCTTTCTAACAATGTGCTATTTTAATATTTACACTATTTTTATAATTATTTTTAGTTGTTCTTAGAATAGTTTCTATGACAGTTTAAAATATCAAATTATTACAACCCTTTTTTTCGAAACTAAATCATTCAACCATTCCTTAAGACATAAAAATGGGTTTTTATTCATAGTCAAAAAATTGGGTCATAATGCATAAATATAGAGTTCAACTGAATTATTGGAGCCATATGTATTTAAAAAAATATATTTATTTATATAAAATATTATATCTTTCATATTATACATAATAAAATATCGTTCCTAGAGATATGCACAAAATATATTTTTGAAGTGATAACTTCTATTGGCATGATTTGCAGGAGAGAACTTGAATGAACGTCACGCTCATTCGGCCTTTTCGCCTTCATTCGGATATACACCACCCCAAAAAAGAAGGAACATTTCCCACACTACTCTGACACGCTGTAGTATGCTCCCCCCACCAATACACTGTAAAAGTAAAGTTCCTAGCTTCGATGTAAGTGGGGCTTCCTCGCTCCAACACCTCTTTCTACAGAAATGAATGCGGGATTCATTTTAATCCTATTTGAAACAAGAAAATGAAACGTCATATTTGGAAACAAGTAATATATATATATATATATATATATATATATATATATATATATATATATATATATATATATATATATATATATATATAAATGAAGTCAATTTCTACTTAGATCAAAAAAGAAAAATTTTATTTTAGCTACTTTTTATTAAATAGTTACAATTAATATAAATATGCATATACATAAGACCAATTCACAATATTAAGTGGTATTTAATTTTTATTAATTATCACTAAAGTATCATATTGTCATCCAAAACAATCGTATGTATAAAATTTCAGTTTAATTGAATGCTTTAAAACGTTAGAAAAAAATATTTTAATGTCTAGACCCAAGTCACTAAAAAGGAAACCAACGTGGCTGTATCTGTATTTCTTTAAATAATTAGTTTCAGTCAATTAATTTTTAATTAAGTATAATTAAATTATCATATTTTCCCCAAAAACAATAGTGTATAGAAAATTTCAGCTCAAATGAGCTGTTCAAAATATGCGAAAAAAACCTTTTCAAATTTTGACACAAGTCGCTAAAAAGGAAACCAACGTGGTTGTATCTGTATTTCTTTAAATAATTAGTTTCAGTCAATTAATTTTAATTAATTATGATTAAATTATCATATTTTCCCCAAAACAATAGTGTATAGAAAATTTCAGCTCAAATGAGCGGTTTAAAATGTGAGAAAAAAACCTTTTCAAGTTTTGACACAAGTCACCATAATGGTCACTAAGTGGCTAAAATTGATGCCAACATGGCTGTATTTTTAATTCTTTGAATAATTATTTTTAATCATAAATTTATGTTTATTAATTATAATTAAATTAGTGTATTGTCATTCAAAATAATCGTGCATATAAAATTTCAGCCCAATTGAGCGCAGTAAAATATATTTTATTAATGATTGAAAATTCCACCAAGATAAATATATAGAGAGTTTGAGCGAATAGTAGGAATTCAAAAATAGGTTTAAAGAGAAAAAGAAATTCTACACTAAAATTACACATAAAATGTAGAAAAGGACAATTTTACTGAAGCAAATAGTATAATTATCATTAGCAATATGGCAGTGATATTAAGATTAAAAATATATTTTTGTAAGCTAATCGGAGTAGCAATTAACAAATAGTTCTATTAATCACATTACATAAATATACTTTGAGTCTAAAAAGAAAATGAAAATAATTAGAAATTTAAAATAACAAAATTAATTATACAGGTATTGCGAAAAATTTACATTAAATAATTTAAATACAAGAAAACAAAATATAATTAAGAAGTTTTTCCTCGCAGTAGCATCGGATATATTTATACAAAACTGCCATTCAATGACAAAAGAGCTAGTATAAGTCAGAGATTATGTGATATAAATATTCTGATTAAATCCGTTTTGACCAAGATTCCTCTCTTCCCAATCTACTACCTGTCATACTATCAATTTGCTTAAATTAATTCATGGATAGTATTGATAATTATTAAATGATAACTAAAATTCACAAAGCTGAATCGGGTCTTCTGAATAAATCACCTATGGTTTTAAGTGACAATTTTAAACATGATTTTTCAAAAGACAAATCAAAACATTTAGTTGATCTTTTTAAATCAAATTCAATTTAATTATGTCAAATGATTCAAATGAAGCACGTGGAAGTATGGAACAACGCTTGACGGTTTTTTTTACAGATATTTAAATAAAATTTTGAATCTAAAGGATTTATAACCTATTTCAGTTACCATAAACCTATAATTTACTTCTTAGAATACCATTAATTCCCAAATATGTTCTATATTTCCCACAAAAATATTACTTCATGAGTACAGACATATTGAATTAATAATTTTATGGGACAATACTAATATCCCCTTGTTTTTTATTCACCTAACTAATCCCTTGAAATAAGATTACAAAATTTGAAGTTATCATTTCTACCATGTGCATAAGCACCCACACTTTTTTTTCTTCGTTATTTTTTAATGATTTCTGAATCATTTTTGTAAAATTTGCATTAAAATAATCATTACAATTTATATACGAATGCTTCTCTTTTTATACGTTTTCAGTCGTATAAACTTAAAGCTATACTTAATTCCAAGAATCAAGAAAAAAATAATATAGATTTGTTGATTGAGAAAATTTCTTGAACACATCGTTTGTTAAATCTTTCTTTTGCTCTTTAAATTTAAAGAATAACTTTTAAGTGTTTATACACAAATATGTTTCATAGATTCTCTTTATATTTTTAATAACTGACTGAACAAAACTTATTGTAAGCTGTTACTGAAAACGCTTTGGGTTTTATTAAATTTGCTTTTCAGTGTATTCTTCCAACTGTACAAAATATTCCTTCTATTCCATTAATACATATCCAAAACTTTTTCAAAACATCTGAATCATTTATTGAATATCTCAATCATTTATTGATGGATATCTCAACTATTTAATGGTGGAAATATATCAAACATTTAATCATGAATAACTCAATCATTTTATAAATTTAAGGAATATCTTTTAAGTATATTAAAGATTTTTTCTCTTATTATAATGTAAATCTGACTGAACTAAATTTATAGTAAACTGTCACTAATTAAGTTTGGGTTTTATTAAATTTGCTTTTCATTGTATTCTTCCAAAGAAACAAAATATCAATTCTCTTTCTCAGATGAATATCTAAAACATGATCAAAAGTTTAACCTTAAAGTGAAATCAAGTTCAATTTCTTCTCAAGCTCTCTTAGATATCTTCCAAAACCATCCATCAATATCTTAAAGTTAGCAACTCAAACTTTAACATGCCTTCTGAAACAACCAGAACTTTCTCAGTCTATTCCAATTTTTATTCTTTGTTCCAAGTTGAATAAATTCCGTTAAGAGCATTTTCGATTTCAACGTGAAACAGGAGTTAATTACCCGAATCGACCCATAATAACGCTATCAGTTCCTCCGACAGCCAACAGATAATTGAAAATTTTCCAATCATAATTTATGCGTACTTGATTAACTCAAAACTCCACACTCCCAGCCAACGGAACAAATACAGTTAATTATTCATGCGTACACCCCAACCACACAAAATCTTTCTGCGAGCCATCACAGTGGTCCTAATGACGCTGACATTAGAACCGACCTCTATTAGAGACAAGCGGTGGCAGTAGTCGTGGGAGGGCGCTGTCTCCTTTAGGCTGGTGCTTCGAAACCCCCAATGTAGCCTCCAGCCTTCTGTAGGCAATTTTAATGAGGTGCATATTCGGGCCTTTGCTAATGAAAATCCAAACTTAGCTTTTGGATCGAACGAGCCTTTCACCCTCCGCCTTGGACGTGATTAAGCGTATTTACTTTACAAATGACGGGTATTTGAAGGTAGTCCAGAAACCTTGGAATTCGTTGACCATTCTGCACTATAATGCCATTGATTTTGAGCACATTTCCATTTTATGACCTCGAATCAGATTTATCGCTCCTGAGTGAAATTTACTTGCCGAAATAAACTATCAGCAAATTAAATCTGGAATGTGCAAATGTATTAATTAGTCCTCCAAATGCAAGGAGTTCTCAAGAGAATTATTGATATCATGCAGAATACAAATTACCATGCTGATTTCCATTTCAGGGGATCTATTTACACTAAGAATATGTTTTTTTAAGAAATCGATAAATAGAAGGATAAAGGAAATAGGTAAAGACTAACTTTATTAAAACCTACCGGGAATATTTTGAAAGAAATCTAGAATTATTAAGAGTCTCAGGGGTGTTAAATTTTTCTAGAGGTCTGAAAATATAAACAATTTTCAAACAGGTATAATTCATTTAAAATTAAATTTAATGATTCGAATCTTTTACTCATTATTTATAAAAGAATGGGGCTTCAGAAAAGTATAAAATGTTTAAAATATAATCATAATTTTAAAAATTATAAGCATATGAAAATTCTATGATAAATATTAAGTATTTTTTGTGTTGCGCACCCTATTTTCTAAAATAGTAGCATCTGATGTATAAAAATTTATAGAATTATAAAATGCATCATACTCTTTAAGCCGTACCTAATTTTAGTATTATATGTCTTTTGTATTTCAAAATATTTGTAAAACATTGCAATTTTTTAAATATTTTTTAAAAATGTATTTTTTTTATTTATTAAAATATGTAAGTTATTGTTCTATTTATATAAAAATAGCTACAGTGTAATGAGAATACATTTAACTTTATTATTCAACTTATAGCAATTAATTAAAGCTACTATTTTAGAAAATAGCGTGCGCAACGCAAAAATATTTAATATTTATCATAGAATTTTCATATGCTTATGATTTTTAAAATTATGATTATATTTTAAACATTTTATACTTTTCTGAAGCCCCATTCTTTTATAAATAATGTGTAAAAGATTCGAATAATTTAACTTAAATTTAAAAGAATTATACCTGTTTGAAAATTGTTTATATTTTCAGACCACTAGAAAAATTTAACACCCACACTTTTTATATAGATGGTAGATGATATATATCAATGCGTTTCGTTGAAAATTGTAAATATAATAAATATTCGGAAGATTAATTTCTTTTAAAATGTTTTTTTTCTCTTTTTAATAAAAGTGTAATAAAAGATATATGAATTTGTTTCTTAAATATACTTTGGCAATAAGATTTTGAATAAATGCATTACCAACTTCAACTTTCTTGCTTCATTTTTTTTTTGCACTGCGAAGTTTTTAATAACAAAATGTACGTTTTCTTTTTCTACCAAACAAAAAGAAAATAAAACCTAGCTGTGGAATTATACTTTTTCATCGGCGTAAACTAAATGCATTACTAATCTAAATATAGATATATGTGTCTCAATTGCATAAGATATTGAATATATAATACTTTTTTATATAATAAGAATCTAGTCAGCTATCTCGCTGTTATATTGGAAAGTCAAGAAAGGTTGCATGACAGGGCACTATTAGGAAGTGTCATGGCTTATGCAAAAAAGAAAAAAAAAATCAGAAAAATCGCGATAAATAATATCAAAGAAATACATTTTTCCCCATATTATGTGTGTACTCTCTTGAATATGAATTGCAAAATTTATAACAGCGAAATTCAAAAGAACTAATACAATTCACTGCAAAATGAACTTTAAGGTATTGAATTTAAAACTTTTACACGCCAATGTTTCATTATTGGAACATAATTTTAATTTTTTCTAAAAAATTAAATTTTTATTACATTGTTGTAAAATTATTTTAAAGAAAAAAATATGGATTATTTTTGGAATTGAAAACTTTTCAAAAAGTTACTTGTCTTTGTGAGAAAAAAATTCTAAATTATGCATTTTTTTCTTTTTACTTTTGATCGGGCAAAATTCAAAATTTTATAAAAGTTAAAAATTTTTAAAAAAATGTTTTTATTATTTGGTAAAAATAATTAAAAATGATCATTTCTACTATAGACTGCAAGATATAAAAATATCGTTATTTCTTTTACTATCGGTTAAGAGTTTTCAATGTTCGAAAAATGGAACATCGGCGTGTAATAGTATACTTCGCTTACGGTTCATAGAAGAGCGGAAAAAAAATTTCTGAACGCAAAAAAACATTTAGTATGTGTCGGAAGAAGATATTTATGACTATTGACTTTCGTTTCCGGTCTTTTTTCTACCCCCTCTTTCATCCATTTCTAGACAATCTCAAGTGAACTTCACAGTTGCAGCAGAACTCCCTTGTTTTTTGATAGTGCTTCCCCCAATACCTGGAAGATTTAAGGGCCACAAAGGGTTTTTTCCCGATTGTTTTTACTATAATGCCTAGAACTAGATTTAGAAAAGTCAAAAAAATATATATATACTATCGATAATAACAGGTTGACATCTGGAGGTAAAATTTCTTCTTTTTATGTATAGCTTAAAAAAATATTCAGCAGTTCGGCGACGTTATTTCTAAACTGAGTATAGTTGAATCAATGGTCCCTTATTAAGGCTACTATTCAACCAAAATGCCTATCAAGCAGAATAGGTTTCGATATAAAATGTGGATGGTGTGTCCCAGCAGTGGCTATCCTTACTCCATGAGAATTTATTGAGGAAAAAAACCGGAAGTAAAAACTTTCCTCAAGGATCTAGAGTTGTAGTATCTATCCAATGTTAAAAGTCCCGACAAGCATGACACATTCTTTGACAATTTTTTTAACACATTAACTGTTGACAGAACTGTCTAAAAGAGTTTCAAAGCAACTGGCACAATTCAAGATAATCGCACAGGAAGATGCCCTTTGAAATTCCAAAGGAAGCAAAAAAATGGCAACTAGGTAATCCCGATTACCGAAGTGATAGACAAGTACACATCTGCCGTTAAAAAGACAGTGTTTTCTGACTGTCCACAAAGCCAATGCAACAACATTGCTAAATGCCACAAAACTCTAGGCTTTAGAGCAACAAACCTGGTATATGAAGGCAACTTTGTAGTACTTTAGCATCCGATAACGTAACACATGAGCCTGCCACTAAAACCAAGAAATTTTGCCATACACAAAAAAAGATTGATATTTGTCAACCAAATCTTATAAAGATGTACAATGAGGGAATGAGAGGTTACGATTTACTAGACAGACTTCTTAGAACATATAGGCCTCTGTTTAAAAACAAAAATGGTTTTTAATTATTTGGCAATGCGCAAACTTGGGTTGTGTTGTCAGAAAATCAACGAAAAATGCTCGAGTTAAAAAAAAATTCATGAAAATGTTCTCCCAAATTTTCCATGGACAGTAAAAAAAAGTTTGGACATAAAAATAATAAAAAAAACGATATATTTTTCTTTTTTTCATTTTAAAGAACTTTGGTAAATCTGTATTCTTCTAGTTATTTTTTTTTTTGCTTTATTATACTATTAGCTTTGCCGAATTTTGATATAAAGTTACTTGTTTTATTTCTTTGTCCTACTGATGTTTTCCTTTAGTTAGTGTATTTCTAAAAAGTGATTGTGTAATTTTCTGTAAATGTATAAATTCATGCCTATAAATTATATTTTCAGATAATTTGTTTTGCTTTGTTATTATACTTAAAAGTTTACTTCAGTGGTGGTGCCAGCAGAGGGCACCCATCGGGAAACCTGCTCCTTTCCCCATCGGGGTACATTTAACAAATAGGGAAAAAAAAATTTTAAATTTGTTGTTCAACCAAAAATTTTTTTTTTTTTTCCCCAATTTAACCCAGATTCTTTAAAGGGCCCATTTTAATTGTTTGTATGGTATCCTGCCTTTCCCCTCCTGCAAAGGAGAGTAATGAAATCCCGAGGGCAAATGTTCAGTGCCACCTGTGGTTTAGATAATACTTCTTAAAAATGTATATAATAATTGATTTTTAAATTAAATGTTATCGGTCATACTTCTAAAAAACACATGAAAAAACTAAATTAACTAAATGGTACCCGTCAATATTCCATTTTTGAAACATGCTAAATCAAAAAAAAAAAAAAAAATTAAATTTAAAGGTTAAATAGAAAATTTTTTTTTTTTAATAAGAGATGATTTAAAGATTTTCAAGAAATATGACGTTTGAGCAATATAATATTAGCAATCGCCCTCATTCAATTTTTATATAATCAGTTTTATTAGATATCTGAAAAATATTTTTTTTTTTTCTGTTCGATATTTTTGACTTAACCCTCCCCTTTTTTCATTCTCTGGTTTTTTGGGCCCCCGATTTTAAAAAACTTTATATAAAAGGGGTTGAAAATGATCCTTAAATTTAAAATTGGAAGGGAAATAAAAAAGGGAAAATTAAGGATAAAAAACATCTAGAATATACAAATGATTAAAATTTGGAGTAATCAACAAAAATAATTGGAAAATTTTCAACTGAAGAGGGTGCTTGGAAAAAGAAAAAGAAATTTTTTTAAAGGTTGTAAAGGGGCGAAAATTCATAAAAAAGGGGCTTTCCACTTTAGTTGTTAAAATAATAATAGTACCATGGGGGGAGGAGACAAAAAGGGGGCCAAAATAAATTTTGATCCCCCCAATTTAAGCACATTAACAGCAGTTTCAGAGTTCCTAAATTACGGCCCTTCACGATTTTGGATAGCAATTTTAAATAGGGTTGGCCTGCTACCTTGAAAAAAAATTCCGGGATTTATGGGAAATTTTTGCTTGGGGCCCCATGGATATCATATTAAAATGACTAAAACAACAAATTTAAACAGTTTCATGTTTAAAAATTTAATTTTCCCTTCCCAAAGGTGAATACTTTAAGAAAATCCCATAAAAAATACCAAAAAAACAAGGTAAAAGATTTTGAGAATTGGGAAAAAACCCCTTTTAAATTTAAATTAAAATTAAAAACAGTTTTTAAAGCCCTAAATGTACAAATTTTACTTTTCTTTTGATTAGCTTTGGAACAGGGAATTTTGAAAAAATTACTGATTTAGACTATTCCAAAATTTGGGGGTAATTTTTTTTCTTGCTTCATTTTGCTTCTTTGTTTTATAACGTATTCTTAATATTTCTATTTTTCTCCACAAAAATAAGCACAGCATACACACATTCGTGTATATTTCTCTCTCTATATATATATACAATGCTGGCCACCGTAAATGCAACACCAAGAAAGACAAGAGATAGCCCAACAAAACTTATTTTGTGGATAACGTATTGACCAGTATCAAATGATTAAATTTATAGACTTCTGTGAAGTGTAGTTCCTGCCAGAATCAGTAGCCAGAGTTGCCGCCATTGTTGGAGATTACCGCTGCCACACGCCTCGGCATTGATTCAAAGAGACTTTGGATGTGTTTTTGGTGTACAGCAGAAAAAGCAGGTTCCACACGTTGCCAAAGTTAATCTGGTGTGGCAGCTGGGGTAATCTGGATCAATCGTTAAACAACCATGGACCACATGTCTTCTATCGTTGAAAGATCCGGAGAGCGAGCCGACCAGGGAAGTAATTCAATCTGGTGATTGACGAAAAACCTTTGGACAATGCGTGCCACGTGTGGTCAGCATTATCCTGTTGAAATATGGCTGTGAAGGTAAGGAAGGACAACTGTCTCTACCACTTCGGGGATGAAGCACTGGCTGTTTAAAGTACCGGCAGTGCGTACTAGAGCAGTGCGAGATTGATATCCAATACCGCCCCATACTATAATACCCGGTGCATGACCAGTGTGGCGGTGCATAACGCAGCTGTTCAGCATCATCTCTCCACGCTGTCTCCAGACTCTTAACCAACCATTGTGGTGTTGGAGACAGATGCGTGACTCGTCAGTAACGACAACTTCATTCCATTCTGCCACCCACATCCTTCTTTCATCACACCATTGGTGGCGGACACGTCTGTGGTTCTGCGTCAAGGGTAGATCAAGCAATGGACGTCTTGCGGACAGACTACTCTCCTATAAACGGTGTCAAATGGTACGCACAGACACTGAATGTTGTGTTACAGATTTAATGTGCTGTGATATGGTTCGTGATTTGACTAAGCGATCCGTCATTGCGATGAGCCAAATATGCCTGTACTCAAGTGAAGTGGTGCACTGAGGGGGATGTGATCGACCACGTCGGTCCATCGTACTCTCCAGCATCCAATGGTCACATATCCGCATTACAGTTGTTTGTTTTCGTCCAACACGACTACCGATTTCTCTGAAGGATAATCCACAATCTCGGTAGGCTACTATCCTTCCTCTGTCGAACTCGGATACTTGATCAAAAGCTGATCGCTGTTTTGTACGAGACATAACTGATCGTTTTTTGAAAAAAAACCACAAGAAAAACACATTTGCTGAACTTGAAACCGTTGAAATCTTGAAGCCTTCAATAGCGCTTTAATGTGGCGCCACAGGCGCGCGTGATGTGTTTCTGCTCTGAAATTCTAATCATTTGCATATTTAACCTCCGCTAATACATGTTGTAAATTTCATGTTATTTACATGATTCTTTCAGGGTGTTGCCTTCACGGTTGCCAGCAGTGTATACATATATTCATGGACAAAAAAAAAATTTGCGCACCACCAAGAAGGAGTCGTCAAAATGAAACGAAATTTTACATACGTAATGACTACTTTGATATAAGCAAATGATTAGAAAATCAAATAAAAAGTATCCTTTATTTTCTGCAAAAAGGCAAAAGAACGGAGGATTTAATACCCTGTTGAACCCCCTCTAACGTGAATGCACGAGGCGAAACGATCAGTCATTGAGGCATACAAGTTCTGTATGATGTCTTGAGAGATTTAGTTCCATATTTACAGTAACCTTGCCTCTAGTTCGTTCAAACTCGTGAGATGCCTAACTCTCCTTCCCAAATGATCCCGTATATGCTCGATTGGAAACACATTTGTGGATCAGGCAGGACAAGAAGCGTTTAGTAAGAGAGCGGGGACAGTGTTGTGACGTTCTTGCCGTGTGAGTCCGAGCATTGTCTTATTGAAAATGGATCCTGGGAGACGTTGCAATAGTGGCAACTCATGTGGTTGCAGGATGTCATGTACATACCGCTGGGCTGTCATGATGCCACAGATCAATACTAGGAGTTACCGTTTATTGTAGGCAATGACACCCCATATAATCACACCAGCTGTGGGAGCGGTGTGTCGCTGTAAAGAAAAGGCAGGATCGAGGCGCTCACCACGGAGTCTCCACAGACGAACATGATTGTCATCACTGCTGAGATTGAATCTGGACTCGTTCTAAAGAGGACTTGGTTCCATTCCGCTGCAGTCCAGTTTCCTCGTGCGCGACACCACTAAAAAAAGGAGGCGACGATGGGTGGGCGTCAAGGGCAGCACACGTAACGATCCTAAATGTCCATCAGCTAGTCACCTTCGTATGGTTCGAGAAGACATAGGGTCCCCTTGTGAAGATCCTCCAACACAATCACAGCGGCCTAATTGACGAGTTACTCGCTTAGCTGACCACCCAGCTTTCTTCATTCCGATGATTCTCCCCCTCTCAAACTGCGACAGCTGCTCATCTTGTTTTCGAAAACGGTGTAATGGCATGTCTACCTCAGCTCTTTCTTTGTAAAAGATTCAGCAGACTCAAACAAGCTTTGGTTACATTTTTTATACTTCACGGAGAACGTTAAATGCCCTCTACTGGCTTTACGTAATGCGCAATCACACTGCATTTTTAATCATTTGCATATCTCCTCGACATGTACCTTCATGCCAAGTTTTGTTAAGATCACTCAATTATTTTTTGATGCGCTAATTTTTTGTCCATGAGTGTATATGTCCGTGAGCACTTTGTTGCAAGAATAGTTAATATTCTTTATATACTATTTTTTTCATTAATTTTTGAAGTTGAATGTTTGGAAAATTATATGCATAATTGAATAATTAGTAAATTTTTTTGAAATTATACACAAGCACACATAATCCAAAGACACCTTTGGAATCTTTAATTTTATTAGCTCTACACCTCTGTATCTTGTTTGGTCTGTTTTTATCCAATTTTAGTACAATATTCTTTTGCACCATTTATTTTATTGATATGTTTGTTAAAATCCAATTTATTTTTTGACCTTGTATCAGGTACAATTTCGTCACTTTTTATTTTATTTTACCAAGCCTTATATATATATAGATATATCCGTGTGTAAATTATTTATAAAAAATATTTTCATTTATTAAACTATTACAATCATATGCAGTTAGTAAATGCTTGCTAAAATACTTATTCTGATAGTTTCTTACACATTTCATTCTCTTGCGCATTTATTGTACTTATTTCTTTTCTTCCTAGAAATAATTTTATTCCTTAATACATGCATTTCTTTGACTTTACTCATACATTAATCCTTTTGCTTTGGAGTAACGAAAAATAGTCTTTTGTAATCTTTTGCGTTAATAATATGCATAAAATCAATTTCAATTAAGCGTACCAATTTACTGCGTCTCTATAAAAACATCTATTAAATTTTAATTACATTCAAAAACTTCAAAAGATTACTGAATAGTATATTCAAAGTACGATTTAATCATTTAAAAATGTGAAAATAGCTTTATTTTCTCACATGAATCAGTTATTAATGAAAAAGTATAATGGTATTTTGATGAGAGGAAATGAAAATAATTTTAAAGGAAATAATTGGATTTCTCGTTCATTTTCTCGACGTAGATAGATAATCGCCTTATGAAAAGGAGGCTTGATGTATATATGTATTTTTTTTTAAATTTAATGTATTTTCATTTGTTCTTGCATTTTAACTTAATTCCTTTTTGCAACACACGAATAATACTTAATGATTGGAGATTACAAACTCCCTCACATGTTCTATTTATTTATTTATTTTTTCACAAACTATCAAATTAGGTGTTGTAAGTTGTTCTTAATATGGTGATCCGAATTTCATTATAATTTATTATATCAAATTTTAAAAAAGATGTTAATTGTTTGGGTCACTTATTTAAAATACTATATTAAAAATAATGCATTTAAGTACAATATTTAATTAGTTTAATTTTCATTTTGAAATACAACGGGTGTCACCAAATTTAATCGAAAATTAAATGAACATTGTAAAACCTCATTCTATTTTATGGAACCTTTCAGTTGTTTCATTAACATGTAATGTTTCATACATGCTAGTCATTTAAATGTATTTTACCAGTTTTAATTTATTTAAATTTTTTTTAAAAGCATCAAAAATGTATTCATATTTTTTAGCCTTTGAAATCTGCATTTAAATGAAGTATGAATATACGAGTATAACTGTTTAGATGTAAAAATAATAATAAAATGGCTCTGAATCGCCATTTCAAGGCATTCAATTTATATGAATTGTTAAAAAATGTGAAAAGAAAACAAAAACAACCCAAGACAAGAAATAACATAAACTTAAGTGCAGTAGGTTGTAATTAAAAGCAGTATCTTAAAAACTTCATAGTGATTTACAATAAAATATATAAATTAATATTCAAAAAAATCAATTTTTTCCTAGTTTTTTTTTAATTGTTTGCAAATTTCCATCAAAATTTCATCAATTAAAAAAAATCACATTTCATTCTTGCTATGTAACGGTACTACAATCTGCCAAATGAAATCTTTATAATTTTCATGTTCAATCCCCTTTTGATTCATAAGCAAATTACACTGAAATATATCATTCATAAACACGTAATTTCAGTAAGGAACTGACTTATTAATAATGGAATGATTGAATTAATATATTATAGTTTTACATTCATACATTTTCAATAAGCATTTCGTTTTTATTTATCATATGTGTGTGTTAACTATTAATACTGAAGATACATATGTGTGTGTGTACACTATTAATAATGTTATGCTCATAAATAATATATTTGCTTACGTTCATTTAATTTTTATTTTTTTGAACGCTATATAATAAAGTACCTTTTGCATGCTTAACTAAAAAGCATAAAATATATATGATATATATATAAAAATCTATTAAAACTTTATTAACTTATTATCTCTCATTTAATTTGCCTATGTCATAACGCTAATTTTAATAAATGTGAAATTTGTGAATGGGAAGCAAGAAAGAAGTTTAATCCTGTAGTTGACAATATTTACTGTTCTCTCAAAAATTACAAAAAAATTTAATAAATTTTTAAATGTTTCGTTGTTTTATTCGTGTTTGCTTTTTCATTATTAGTGAACAAAACATACTAAATTGTTGGTATATTCATAATTTAGAATATTTTTAATACTGAACGTAGAACTATTACCAAGTTTAGACAAAAAAGTGTCTAATATTTTGATTTAAAAGAAGTTAACTTGAAATGAAATATCTGAAAATTTTTAACAACATTGATTTATGTAAATGCCTCGTCCTTATGAAATTTGTCTTGCTTAAACATCACATTCTTTTAGCGACGTTTCAGTCCAATGATTGACCTATTATTCCATCACTTGGGTTGTGACAGGGAAAGGTTTAAAATCTGAGTAATTTATGAATTCATAAGCTTAAAGAACAGATGATACGATTACAGCAGTTACCCAAACAGAAACTAGTCATTATCGGTTTTATTTCATTTAGGATATTAACATTAAGTTTGATCATTAGAAATAAACCGTAATTTAAGAAAAATATATATGCTTTCTTAAAAGGTTTTCTATAAATTTAACTTGACACTTGATTAATCTAAATGGAATTTCGATTTAAAACTACAATTTTTAAATTATCCCCAAGACATTGACTCGAGTGAGTGAGTGAGTGACCGTAGGGTTTACTGGCGCACAAGCGATTTCGGGCATATGACATTGTGACGAAGCATATCTTTTTCCCCTATTTTCCTACAGATACCTTGCCGACAGAAGCTGCGAAAATTCCGGGAATTTCCCTAATTGCTGGGAAGGAATTTCGTAGCTAGGTGGTCGAGTTTCGGCACCTTTTTGCCCAGCTGACCGGACTGTCAAAAAGAGGCGCCTTATCATTGTGTGTTCATTTTCCCAGAACTCGGTGACGCCGTCGCGGCTGAGAACATACAAATGTACACCCAGCCTTGGCGCTCTTTGGGGCTAGCGGAAACGAGACCAAATTTGGCGCGGCAGAGGGGTAGACGATCAAGGAAGCCGAGACCGGAAGGCGGCAGCAGGAGGATGGGGACTGAGGCCGACAAAGAGATGAGCAGTGGCTGACTAGGAGAAAGAGATGATATAAAACGGGCGAGAGAGTCCGGAAGAGGAAAAAGACTGGATCTTTGAAGGGAGCGGTTCGGCCGTCCCTTGAGCGATAGGAAGAGCGATAACGAGCCCGCGAAGTACAGCGGTCTCCTGGCTTGAAAGATCGAGGAAACGGGAGAGAGTACGGAAGAGACTCGAAGTGATTACGAACGAGCCCGTGAAGTACAGTGGTCTCCTGGCTGGGTAAATCCAGGAACGGGAGAGAGTGCGAAAGAGACTCTAAATTGATATTGATTTGTAATTAGAATATACCCTTTTATTTATTATTTTGATGATTTTCGTGTTGGAATAAATAGTTAACCCAGAGTCTGAGAAAAGTCATTACAACATTTACTCGAAACTTGTAAATTAAACAGAAAAAATCAGTAAATTCTAAAATTCTTCAGATATTTTATTCTATATTGCTTTCAAAGTGGTTTAATTTATCATTGTAAAAGTTTGGGTTGCTTACAACAAGTACTTAAAGTTAAGTTTTATGAAAATCACACAAAAATGCTTCCATTATAGGAGTTCTCTAAAATATGTGGTTATAATGTTTTGCACATGAAGATTTTTATTTTATTTATTTTTTTTTGAATTTGTCCTTAACACACACTTAAATTCAATTTGGCTGGATAATGACAGTAACTTAGAGTTTTTCCTATGGATAAAAGGAAAAAATGGCTTTCAGTTAACCTTCTAATGATTAAATTATATGTTACACTACGTTACATATTTGATAACACAACGCTATGTATAATGCTTTTAAAGTGATTATGGCATTTCCTTTGAAGATTTTCCCATGCTGTAATCTAGACGGAGATACAGAATTTTCAACAGTCAGGATTTACATTGCATTTTTTTAGACTGTTGATAAGATTACCTGGCAAAAAAATGGATCCCCATCAATCAAAAAAGCTTAAGGTTGCCTTCGCTTAATGTAAAAGAACATGACTCGGATTTGGAATATTTTTACAAATATAAAAATATTGGAACCTTTATAATATATTCTAGCTTCCCTGTCCTATAGAGAACCTTTTATTTATCATTTAACTCATTTTTATTTTTTCTGGCTCGAAATGTTTTTTTCATACTTTTTCTCCCTTATGGCGTAATGCTAAATGAGCTATCCTTTTGCATATTAAGAGAAAAAAAAATAATTACGGAATATTTTCAAACGTTAAAAAAAAACAACAATATCATAAACAAGATTATGAATTGTAGTGTTGCAGATATTCATTAAAATTGAAGCATTTTTTCTGTCTGAAAATAAACTACGAGTTTATTTAAGGTTAGCATACATTTGAAGACGAAAACCTTAAGAAATTGCTATCTGTCTTTATTATAATTTAAAATTATTTTTATAAATCATGATCAAACGTGACTCTTTGAAATTGAGATATTAATTAATAATCGCATTTAAGTGCCATTTCGTAAACGAGTAATCTAGCTAATACTTACTGGAAACAAGTCTATTAAATAATTTATACAAAAAATATTTTTCTTTTTTTGTCGTATCGGTGAATTAAAAGTACATGAGGCTCAATATGCACGTCTATAGCTATTTTGAAGAATACTACTAATAATGAATTATCCTACCTCTTTTCCAAAGTATGCTATCAAAGGGATATCCTCCAAAGGGACACATCACTTTGAACACTCCTCCTGCCAGAGCGGTCAGATTATTTAAAGGTCTAATAAACAGCGATCCAAACACATTTAGTCTTCTGGAATGAACTGCTTTCCCAGCTTCATTAAATGCTGTACAAGAGTAGACACCACTGTCTGTTACATCAGCTGACGTAATGTTCACGTAGCTAATGACGTCTCCTCCCCCACTCAGATAGGTGCTCACTAAGACACCTGGTCGAGTAGACAGGGTCCAGATGCCGTCCAATGTCCACTTCACTTGTGGAGCTGGATTGCCGTTGGCTATGCAAATTAGTGATACAAAGCTTCCTTGTCGTACTGTTTTCTCAGGGAAGGCGAGCTTAAATTGAGCAGCCAGATCTGTTTGAATATAAATTACATTATTTTAATATATTTTTGAAAGCTAAAACTAGTAAAATAGCATGTTGATCTTAGTAAAAAAAATAATTTTAATAAAATTGAGACTTTTACTAGGAATAAAATGTTTAACTTGTTTTACAGTTACGATTAGTAATTTTCATTCACTTCAGTTTCTTTTTCATTTTCCATATTTGAAATAAATACCACTATAAGCAACTTATTATTTAATAATAATAAACATATATTCATCTTGAAAGTTATTAACATTCATTGGGTATTATTTTGCTTCGTGTGACATCAATTCGTATGTTTTTATAACTGTTGTAAATTTCATATATAAAAACAATGTGTTTCATTATTTTCTTTCCTACCGCGAGACAAATATCTTTATGCTTATTATAAATGAAAGTATATTCAAGCACAACAATACACATAAGGTTTAAATACGTTTTAAACACAATTAGAACACCACAATTAAGCCAGATATTTTGTTATTCACTATTAGCATTAATGATGCATATAAATAAGCTATATTTGTACGTATACTGTTTTATTAAGGTACTTTCAGAAATAATAAAATATGCAACATCTTGTTTCTAGATAGAACTGTAACAGATACCAGAAGTGAGTATCCCTGGAGTTTTAATTATTTTTAATATCTTGCACAGTACATTTCTTATAAAAAAGCTTTATAAACATAGAAAAAAATATTTGCTTTGCGTTGCTCTTTTTAACTGAGGAAATACTAATAAATTTGCCGTTCTTTAAATAACATCAGTTTGAAATTACACACTATTTCTAATGAAAAGGTGAATTTAGAATCATTTTATTTACCCCAATGCTACTTTTGAATATTTAATGATGTTTTCTTCTTTAAATAGGGGGAAAAATACTTTGATTTTTAGAGAAACATGATTTATAAATATTACTTTCAGAACATTTCTTGAGGCATTATATAATAATAAAATTTCTGAATGTGAGTTTTTACTCAAAATACATGAACGCTTTCAATGTGTAAATACTTTATTTATATAGATACAATTCAACTATCTCAATACAATAATAAAAATAGCGAGAAAAAATCGAAATTTAGGGTTCTCGAAATTACTCAGAAAAGGTCGTTTCCCTTAATAATCTACAATTCTAGGCATCAGTGCCGTTGGGGATTCTATCATTGCCTGATTCGTTTTTTGCAAATTTTGTAACTTCGATAGTAGAGGGAAAAAATAGACTCTAACCTCTGGAGCATTTCTGGATACCCTTACAAATACATTATTTCTCCATCCTTTTTTTTTCCTATTTTGTGAACTTATAAATAAATTTCTTTTTCAATGGTATGTATCACTTAAATATGCAACTTTTTTATGGTTATCTGTCAATTCGTTTATTTACTTTTTATCTTACTTACTTACTTACACTTTCGTATTTTATTCGCATTTATCTTAATTTTTAATGAATTCTACTGAGTCACTTCCACTTTTCCAGAGAGAAATCATTATATTTTGTATGATTAAGAAATTTATAAAAATAAATATTAACTGAATTAACATTTTTTAGTATTGTATTTTCAAACCTTCATTTTGTTTTACCTTATTTCTTCAGTAATTGAATTACATTTGATAGAAAGAGGAGTATCATTTGTTTCTTATTATTTTATCCATATATTTATTGCAAGCATTTATTTTTCTTTTTTTTTTTTTTTCTCTTCTGAGTAATCGATCCATTTCATTACAAATAATTTCCGAGAACTCTTCCAAATGTTATTAAATAATTTTTATTTTACTTGCAAGGTTAGTGATCCCTTTTTAAGTTCCTTTTCACTTTTTGTTAATCTATTTTTTTTAACATTCTTTTAAGAAATTATGTATGCAATGTGATCTTTCAGTTCACATTTTGTTCAATATGCTTTAATGAAGTACAATTAAATGATGTAGTATGAAATTTTTAAAGTTAAAATGCATTAAAATTCTATTTACTTGGAGAGAAATGTGACAGTATTTTTCACTAAAATATTTATAGAGTTTTAGTTAATATTAATGATGATTAAATTTGCAACTAATTACATTACCTTTAAAAAGTGCAAAGTTAAATTTTAATTTTAGAGGCATAAGACATTGTATTCATTGCATCAGATTAAAGAGTATCATAAACTTATGAACAGCGATAGATGTTGTAACATAAAAAAGTACAACAAATTTAGCACATATATATTACATATATCCATCATTGTAGGTATTATATATTATATAATACATCCTGATCAAAATATTTTTGAATACGTCCTTAGGTAAGTCACCTTTTTATACAATATATTTAGAACTTCTATCCATTATTTCTAATAGGAAATCGCTCTGTATTATAAACGTAAAGTTGTGAAGGTTGTCTAACCTCAAAATTTAAAATTAAAAGTTGCCGTCAATTTGCATTGTTTATAATACGGCAACACTCATCTTTTTTAAATTTTGAATATCGATATGAGATTCCTTTGTTTCTGATATACAGCTCATTTCTCTCCCACCAGTAGATATTTTGTTAAAAACTATATTATATATAGTTAATGTAATACATATTGTACATATATATTATACATATATTTAATCCCTTCCAAATCCTAACGTGAACAAGAAATTTTTGTCGAAATATATTTCAACAGAAATAATTATTTGTTTATGAATATCCTTTTTCGAATTTTATCTGAGGAATTATTTTTGGATTCCCTCATCAAAAATAATTTTTGCTTAAATTACCAGAACTAAAAAAACTGATTTACATTATTATTGATTAAGGAATTAAGCTAAATTGTTTCTTTCCAGTTATATTCAATTGAAACCATACCATACATCGTTATCTTTGTATTTCGTATTTTAATATTATAGTAAGAATCTTAGATGAAAAATTATCAATCTATTATGGTTAAATAAAAGATCACTACTAAATGTTTTCAAAATTTTAAATTGTGTTACCAGTTAACCCAAAATCTGTCCTTTTACTGAATTTTTTTTAACAATTTTTATCCTCAAACTATTTTTTTTTCAATTACTACTATTAACTCACACTCTCTATTTATTTATTTATTTGTTTGTTTGTTTATTTATTATTTATCTTGGTGGAATTATCAATCGTTAATAAAATACATTTTAAAGGTCTCCATTGAGTTGAAATTTTATATACATGATTATTTCGGATGACAATACAGTAATTTAATTATAATTATTAAAAATTAATTGTATATAACTAATTATTTAAAGAATTACACATACAGCCACGTTGGAATCATATTTGGTGACTTAGCGACCCTATTGTTGACTTGTGTCAAAACTTGAAAAAGTTTATTTTCTCACGTTTTAAAGCTTCAGTTGAACTGAAATTTATGCACACGATTGTTTTGGATGACAATACGATACTTTAATGATAATGAATAAAAATTAATGACCACTTAATGTTGTGATTCTGTCCTATGTATATACATATTTATATTAACTGTAACTATTTAATAAAAAGTAGCTCAAATAAAATTTCTCTTAGTTGATCTAAGTAGGAATTGACAAAAAAAGTTTTTTTTATTTTTTTATTTTACTTGTTTTACAAATAACTTATTAGTAACAATAACGTATTCACGAGGAATGTAATTAAGGTTTTCAATACTTCACAAACATTTCTTCAAGAAATCTTTAAATTAGTTGAACAGAAAACTACTTGAGTACCTAATCGAGATTTTATTTATTCGCAGTTTGCAAGACACCCCCATTGTAAGCAGTAAGTTTTTTAATGTCGGTTGCTTTTATCCCGAAAAGACTTACCATCGCGTATACCCATAAGGACGTCCTTACAGCCCGCATTTCCGTTAAGGACCATTTGAGCGGAATTAGAGGACTCACCTCCAATAATGAGCCTTGCGGCCGCCTGGGAAGAGAAAGAGTCCCGGTGGACGAAACACTGGTACATTCCGGAGTCTTGCCTCTTCAGTTGTCGCAATTGGAGGGACGTGGGGGTGGGGAATTGGACACGGGAATTGGAAGCGATAAATCTCGTGTCTTTTTTCCAGACGACACTGCCGATTGGATGACCCTCCACCGAACAATTGAAGAGGGCACTTTTCCCTACGTCCAGTTGCAGCTCCTGGGGAGATAGATTCACTCGAAGTGGTTCTGAAATAAGAAGAGGAGGAATCATCAAAGTAAATAGGCTATTAAGTGGAGAGAGCGATTGGAGACAAAGGGTCTGGGAATAAATAAGTGTTTTGGAATCGCGAATGGGAATTGATGTGAAAAAATTGAGGGTGTTTAGATTAATTTTTGTTTCCGCATTAGGGGTTCGTTAGTATTTAACGTTAATAGAGTGATCAGTGAATACGCTGAGAGACTTAAATAATGACGATGAGATGTTGTTATGGAATGTAAAAGTTTAAAGGAAAATGTATCAAAAGGAAATTGAAAAAAAAAAACTTTGCCTTTTACAAAAATTTATTTTCAATAAGTGTCCATTTAATATTTTGCGCATATTTAATTATATTTTTAATGTTTTTCCTTATTTTCATATTGTATATAAATTTACAAACAAGTGGAATTTTTTCCCCATCTCATCACATATATTTTAAATACGATATACAGTGAGAGCCCACTTAACGTGGGGTATACGTTCCATTAAAGTTGCGCGTAATATGAAACAGCGTTAAACGAGGTTACCCATAATGTAAATAAATGGGTTATGAGAAGATGGATATAAAATTTGGTCAAGTATTTTAACATTAAACTTATTAGTTATGTGCTTTTATAACAATAAAATAAAAAAAAATTTCTTATAAATGTAGAAACATTATAAACGACTATGCATATAAAAATAAATAAAATTCTAAGTTAGTATTGTGAATGATTTCTCTCAGCTCTGGGTTTTAACTATTTATTTAAACATGAAAATCATCAAAATAATAAATAAAATGGTCTATTCTATTACAGTTCAATATCAATTGCTAGTCTCTTTCGCACTCTCTTCCGTTCCTGGATTTTTCAAGCCAGGAGACCGCTGTACTTCGCGGGCTGGTCCGCAATCACTTCGAGTCTCTTCCGTACTCTCTCCCGTTTCCTCGATCTTTCAGCCAGGAGACCGCTGTACTTCGCGGGCTCGTTTTATCGCTCTTTCTATCGCTCAAGGGACGGCCGAACCGCTCCCTTCAAAGATCCAGTCTTTTTCTCGTCCGGACTCTCTCGCCGTTTTATATCATTTCTTTCTCCTAGTCATCCACCGCTCATCTGTTTGTCGGCCTCAGCCCCCAGGGTTCTGCTGCCGCCTTCCGGTCTCGGCTGCCTTGATGTCGTACCCCTCTGCCGCGCCACATCCAGTCTCGTTTCCGCTAGCCCCCAAGAGGCGCCGAGGCTGGGGCACCTTTTTACGTTCTCAGTCGCGACGTCGTCACCGAGTTCTGGGAGAATGAACACACAATGATAAGGCGCCTCTTTTTGACAGTCCGGTCAGCTGGGCAAAAAAGGTGTTGAAACTTGACCACCCAGCTACGAAATTCTTTCCCAGCAATTAGGGAAATTCCTGGAATTTCCGCAGCTTCTGTCGGCAAGGGATCTGTTGGAAAATAGGGGAAAGAGATATGCTTCGTCACATTATGTTTAAATTTCCGATCATTCAGTCTCTTCTGTATTTTCATTTTTCTGCCTTTTTATCAAGAACGTAGATTGGCTTAATGTCATATTGCGTTCAATTTTGTCGTCACTCCATATAGATAAATCGTTTTTTCTATTTCCTCTATTGTATTATTTCTAGAACGGATAGCTCTAGTTCCTGAGCTTGTCTTAGTTGCAGTTGCCTATGACAGTATTTTTTTTTCTTTATTTTTAAGAATGGTCCTTATTGTTGAAGTTGCCAAATTCAAAAAAGCACCAATTTGAGATTGACGTTCATCAGTATCTAATCTTTTAATCACTTGCATTTTAGTTTCTAGTGAAATGCTTTTTCTTGTTGCTTTATTTTGGTGTTTTTTATTATCAGTCACGATAAAAACTAAAAATCATAATATTTTTCACTATAGCAATCGCTATATTATATAAATTTATACTTACAAACACGTCAACAAATATTTGAAACGATAAAAATACGTTCGTATAATACCGCAGGAAAGAAGAAACACAGATAAACTGCTTCGGATATCGGGAAGCCTAAGGCTGCGTACAATTTCAGGGAATTTTACTATTCA
Source organism: Trichonephila inaurata madagascariensis (assembly GCA_019973955.1). Lineage (NCBI taxonomy): Eukaryota > Metazoa > Arthropoda > Arachnida > Araneae > Nephilidae > Trichonephila > Trichonephila inaurata. The sequence goes on along the minus strand of BMAV01027472.1, from coordinate 59,731 downwards.
AATAAAAGAGCGTTAAACCGAAACAGCGTTAAGTGGGGTCTTACTGTATGTACACATACGATTAATTGCTGACACTATGTTTTTTAAGGTAATTTAATATAATCTCAAATATGCGAATACTAAAGTAATATCGCAATTACTTTTTCGAATATTTTTTTGCTTCAATTTACTCAAAAGAAGAATTCGATTTCACCAAATGCCATTTCAGAAAGGTTTTAACTTATACTCTATACACTAATACCAACTTTAGAGTTTGTTTAAATTGTATTAAGGAAACTCAAAGACAGCATTTACATTTGTAAACTATTCTTCATTTATGGTTATGATTTCCTTATAATTTTGGAATTCATGCAATTACGTATTTATAAAACAAAAGTCTAAATTTATAAGAAATACTTTTTTTTCGTGTTTAAATACATGTTATTTAATTTTAGTAAATTTAGGAACCAAACAAATTAAACAAATATATATATATTTGTAGGCTTGACTATTTAACAAACTAAGAGTCAACTACACTGAACAATTCATAAAAAATTTTAATCTTTTAGTAACAGATAAAAATAACTTCATTAAAGCTTGAATATATTGTAAAATAATTAAATTTCGCTCTACGTAAAAAAGTTTTTCGTGATAATGTAATGTATTTGTCTTATTATCTCACACACAAGAACAGTTATAAAAATACAGTAAGTTCTGTTCAATATTATGGTTACAAATTAAAATGCAGAGATTAATACTTGAAATTTATATATCCCATGTTAATAATATATTGAAAAAAATAGAACTAAAATTACAGTTTTGCAATTTGATCAATAAATATGAAAATGTACATAATTTGTAAAATTTCGGTTGGTCTGCGTTAGATGGACAAGAGATCCCATCTCCTAATTTCCATAAAATATCATTATTAAAATGTTAAGCTGATTTTAAATCTGAGTAATTAAACAAACTTATTTTTTTAGTTTTAAATAACAATATGAGTTTTAATACTGACATCATTTGTTTGCTACTTTTCTTCATAATTTTACCTGACTACTTTAAAAGTTGGGAGGATTCAAAGGACTACACACACACACACACACACACACACACACACACACACACACACACACACACACACACACACACACACACACACACACACACACACACACACACACACACACACAAAACCCCAAAAAAATTTTATATTCCCAAAATGAGCTGAAATAATTCATCTGTTATATAAAAATTAACGTTCCTTTCTTTGCCCATGATTAATAAATTTTATACTATTGGTGAACTATGAACATAAAAAATAAATTAAATAATTTTAAAAAAAAATATTAAAAGAATTTTTTGATACATCCCATTAAAAAATATTTTAAGATATTTTAATCAGTATCATTATTTTTAAAATACATTCAATACAATTTTCTTGATTTTTTGTTCTATTTTATCATTTTTAATTAGATCAATTGATATTATTATTTTGGAAAAAAAAATTATAATTACGTTTTAAATTATTTCCAGACATAATTTGATAATCATTATTAATCATTGGTTATCTCACTACAAAGCTGCACGAGGGTTATTGGCGTCGGATCTCGTAATTTTGAAACATGGTCAAGTAACAAGGACGACACCTGAGCTGAGAACACTTCTCTTTATTTCCACATGACACAAACGGGATAAGACACTGAGAGACGAAATAATCTGTATTTTTTAAAATGAAAATATATATTTTAAATGGTGAATTTACAATCCAGGTGAGATTATACGCCTTATTTACTTCTAAGTACATATATAAGTTATTTCGTTTCAGTATATTTTCATAGGATTTGGAGTTGTCAGATTAAATGTCTAAAAATGTATTAGTTTTATCATTCGTCTATGAATAATATTTCTAAAACTTTCTTCAACTTTTAATTAAGAATAAATCAATTCTGTATCACTTTTTCACTCCATATATAAAAAAAAAATTTACGAACCTGTTTTTGTGCGGTCCTTTTTTATGCGATTTTTTTGTGCGATGTTTTTTTATGAGGTGTAAGAATTTCAATGGTTTTTGGTGCCGCCACTGTAATGTTTTCTATCAGTGTACTTATATACTTTCTCAGTTGTTCGACCTTGGGTCTTTATTATTCAATTCTACCTTTATTAATTAAATTGTCAATTTGAAATCTTGTATTATTCAGCAATTAATCTTTGAGTAAATATCATATACTTTCCACTAACCACTAACTTCGCGTACCTAAAAGTTAATGCTTAAATATAATCCTTCATTTACATAAACCGTGTCCTCTTCGGAAGAAAGTTTTTAATACAACAACATTTAAAAAAACGCAATTTACACCAATAAGATTAATGAAGACTCGTGGATTGACCCGTTACAATTCAACGGGAAATTAAATGTTTTTAAAATGCTTACATGTAGAATTTAATTATTTATTTCGTGGACAGCACTTTCTCATAAGTGTCTTAAATAATTAACATATTTTTTAAGTGCGACTTTCTTTAAGCGATCCCTTTCCACCGCATAAAAAAAAAAAAGTTTTTCGTAGTATGTCGACAAAATTGTTTGTTATATGTAAGTATTTATGAAATTTTCGAATATTTTTTTTAGTATTTTTTTTCGGTCCCCCCCCAACCCATAAAAAACAAGTTTAACTGTATATATTTTTTTATTCGGGGAATTCCCAAATAATTTTTGAAAAAGAAAAGTAGTTAACATAACCGTACCATTTTGTTTAAAAAAATGGTTGAAAGCTATTACTTTTTTAAAACCTAGATCTTTTTTTTTTTTTCGTAATTTATTATAAATTCATCAGATCAATAATGAGTGTAATTTCTTTCTGAAAATGGTGAAATATTAATACATACTTTCGGCATGAAAAATGTTGCTTAGTTTCGTAATTTATCGAAAAGAAATTTTAAATGTGTTCTTTATCAGTACAGGTCGATACTTTGAAAGAGTAATCGAACAGCTTTTAATGTTAGCATGAGAAATTCTGGTTCTATCTCCCACTTAATTGCTTCGAGTCTCATCATCATTACCTCTGCAATAATAAACGCAAAGTCATTAGACGAAAAATTAAGCTTCAATTTCCGCATAATTGTGATATCTAAAGTTCGTTAGACTTGGGAATGTTTTTACGTGCTGCTAGCGGTAATTTCTTTTTGATCGTTCCTCGGATCACTCTGGAAAAAGGGAAAAACATAAGATTCTTATCAAAAAAGAGGATAAATATAACAATACAACATTGTTTCTTTTTTTTTTTAATCTTTTCTCAATAAAAACAATTGGTTTTTGCTCTAGGTACAGTCAATTATGTTTGTTTTTCACTTGTTTATTTTTCTCTTCTTTTGCCGAAGGGGGAAAGCAAAAAGAGTTGGGGGAGAAAAGAAAAAGTAAAGATATTGTACGTTAACATCGATTTAGAAGTGATTTATGATTTATTCGAAGTTCAAAATACTTCATGTTGGATTCGGATTTTGTGATTTTCATTAGATAAAGTACTTTGATATAATGGAGCATCTTGATAATAATATCTTTTCAGAAGAAAAAAGAGGTTTTAACGTATTTTTTCGAAAGGGTTTTTAAAAAAGAAAGCATTTTTTTATATTTCATGAAAAATTTTTTTCAGGAAATCTGCTACTGATATTTTCCCTTTCCGAAACAAATTTAAGATGAAACGAACGATTTTAAAATGATATGAACGGTAGTTTTTCATAAAAACGATTTTAAAACATGGAATATGAATTTCTAAGATAGTTTTGCATTATTCTTGGGTAAAAAAAAAAATAAAGGTTTTATTTTTATTTTTTTGAATTTGGGTTTTAAGATATATTGTGATTATTTTGTAAAAAGTTCAATCGCTTACGTACGTAAAATTTTTTAATTTACTTTTTAAAAAAAGAATGCACGGTTTTTTGTTGTTATGAATAATCTCAAATAAATGTTTCCCTTTAAAGGTTTTTTATTTTTTTTTTAAGGGAAAAAAGGAAGGGTTTTTGAATGTTTTCCCTTTTTCTTCCTCATAATGCAACCCCTACAATAAATTCGGTGAAAGAAGTCAGAACAGCCAAACGGGAACATAAAAAAAAAAGCCGCACATCGTAGCGGTTTTTTGACCATCTGCCCCTCACCGTTGTTCAGTTGCCCCCATTTTTGTCCCATGTAAGACTTGTTTTTCAAAATGCTTTTTTTAGTACGTGGTTTTTAACTGAGAACAGGAAAAAGAAGAACAAAGGGTCCCAAATTTAAAAAATTTGTTTTGGTTTTTTAAGGGCCCAAAAAGAAAACAAAGTGATACTGGTACGTGTTTTGAAAAATCAAGAAATGTCCCAATAAAAATTTTGGGGTCGAGTGATTCCCTTTTTAAACGGGAGGGAAAAAAATTTTTACCCCTTGGGAAACCGGAAGACTGGTGATTTTCGCCGGGGGAAAAAAATTTAAAAAAAAAAATTTTTCCTAACATCGTCAATAAAATTGCGCATGATAGCTGATATGAACTGAACATTAACCGTGAATCCGTGTGACAAATCGTTACCCATAATTAATAAATGAGAAAAACGTGTAATTTTCGATATTATTATTGACAATATATCTAACATCCAACGAAACTGCAGAGGATTTTGAATTTCCCTTCCCCAAAAAAGTTCTTTCCCAAAATTTTCAGGAAAATGTATAGCAGATATCAGCGGTGAATGACTATGGGATGTGTCTATTTCGAAGGACAGTAAGGTAGCATTCGTTAGTATTTTATCAACATTAAAGTTACAGGACTTTTAACCGAACTGTATTGTCAGAGGTTCTATAACACAGTGAACCCAGAACACGTGTGAAAGATCAACCTTATTAAAGATTAAAAACTAGGAATAAATTTCAAAGGCACTGATATTAAATGGGAATCCTTAAACGGACACGTATCACCCACCGTGATTTCAGAAGTTGCGTAATATTAATACTGTCAGTTAATGCAGGCGTAATTAACTAGAAAGCCTTGATACTAAACAGTGTCAGGCAAAAGTTCTCAAGTATTACTCTGCATGCATTATAATAGGATAAATTAAAATCTCCAAATTTTGGCACGTATGTAGTCAGTGAAAAAGTCTTAGTATCAAAACCCACTTAATTTTCCAGAATTTCATTATCATTTCGAAACTTAAAAGCCAATTTAAGCAAAAGCCTAAGCGTCCTACCAGAAGTAACTCTTATTCCTGGCCGCTAATGCTATGTCATCTAAAAACGTCATCACTTAATCATATATACTTAACAAAAATACTTTTCTCCTGGACTTTATTTAAGACTTCCAGAGGACCCAGTCCAGCCCTTTTTGGAATAAAATGCAGGAGAGAATATGTCCTTGTATGACTTCTTTATCAACGAGGAAACTTCTAAAAAACATCCTTTTATTAAGATGTTACAAAAAGACATCTGAAGTGTCATTTTTTACATTTATGAGATTTATGAGAATATCAAAATCTCACACAGCGCTAAGTAATTCATCACGGTCAAAGAAATCATACGCCACTCCGTAGACAATAAATAAGAGATATAAATCGATGTTAAATTCATGGTATTTCTCTCTAATTTATCTAAGGCTAATGATTTGATCCATACCTAATTTACCTTACAAAATCCATATAGAAATCACCAACAATACTATTTACTTAAGGTATCCGGCTACGTTCGGAGCCGTGATTTTGCAAAAGTATATAAATGGCTAATATTTATAATATTTAGTGTCACTTAGATTGGAAAATGTATATAAAATTGTTTTAAGAGTAGTATTGCAATAAAATTACTTAAGTACAATATTTTGACAAAAAATTAACACAGAATAATCCATTTTAAGAATATTCTCCTTTTGTGAAAAATGCTTCTATTATAATTATATTTCGCCTGTAAATAGCTCAAACCTCTGTACAGAGGCTCAACTAGAACTTTTGAAATATATAACTTAGAAGTGGGTTTATCCATGTTTTAAGACAACAAATTTTAAGAAAAAAACGCCGATAATTATTTTAATGGGTTGTAACTCAGAAAATTACGAGAATTTTTCAAAACTCGTAGTTGAGCCTCTGTACAGAGGTCTGCGCTATATACATGCAAAATATTATTATAATAGAATCATTTTTTCTGAAAAGGAGAACATTTTGAAAAAAAGTTATTCTAAGTTAATTATTTGCCAAAATATTGTATTTCAACAATTGTTTTTTGTCAAAATGTCCTTAAAACAATTTTATACATGTAGTCTAATCTAAGTGATACTAAATATCATGAAAATTATCCATTTATGCGCTTTTTTAAAATCACGGTTCCGAACGTAGTCGATACCTTAAGGAACAAACCTGTTGAATAATACATAGCAACCATATATTTCCTTCATTTTTAGAAACCAAAGTATCTCCCATTTTATACTTTGGACATGCTACAGACATACACAGAGATTGTAAAATGAGCAAACATTAAATAACATTGAGAATGTAAAAAAATTAATTTATTAATATTCGAACAATTAAGAAAAATGTATTTAAATCAGAATTTTTAAAGGCAAACTATTGTCAAGATATATATAACATTTATATTTTCTTTTTGCAATAGGAATTTAAAAGTAAAGAGTAACAAATAATCATGTTTGTTATGTTTAAAAGTTTGTACAATCAAAAAATTAATAACGAGCAGAACGCTTTTTTTTTATCTCAGCGACTTTCAAAGATCGGAATTAAATCAAGAGACTGCTATTAGTCACACTTCAAAAAATTGAAAAAAGAGAATCAACCCCTTATTTATACTTTTATATCATGTTTTGTAACAATTTTCCCTTTTATTTAAGATATAGACAAATGTGCTATCTTCTAACAGCAGCAAAATCTTCGTGCCTTGTACACTGTATAAAGTGGTGAAAGAAGTGCTAGGAGCCTTAAGAAAATTTTTAAGCTTATAATTCTAAAAGAAATTATTTAATCGAATATTTAAATATATATATATAACTGAAACATATAAAACGTTCCAAAATTTTCCTAAAAATACTAAACACAGTATATAATATTGAGATTGTGGAATAGTTTAAATGTTATTTATATATTACATTTAACAAAAAAAAAAGTATAACTTTTTTGCATTTATTTTCTCTTCTTTTATTTCTTCGAGAGTTCTCATTTTAACAAAAAAAAAGTTTTGAAAAAGAACATCAAATAAACTTTTCATATAGATCCAAATGTTATTGCCCATTCTAAAAACAATAGGTTTTTTGTAAAAAAAAATCCCATATTCCAAGGATTTCTTAATTCCTCTTAAGAAATGCTTCTATCTTTGCATGAAACAGAAGTAGATAAAGAAAAAAAAATAAGGATCTTTGTTTAAGTTTTAGAACAAACATTACGTTGTTTTAAATGAGGAGGAAAAAACTGGGTTTTTTGTTGAAGATTCTAAGAAACAGATAATTACATGAAGCCACCATACAAATGCAGATGTTATATCCTTTAAAATACTGCTCATTTTTTTTTGTTAAAGCCGATTGGAAATACTTGAAGTAGAAAAAGAAGTTTTCTGTCTGAAAGAGACCGTAACCTGATTAGTGAGGAATAAGGGAACCATCTCGGTTTCTGCCTTGATTTATTATTTACGAGGCAACGTTGGTTTAGAATTCCTCTTTAGACTCGATATTTTCGAGTAAGTTAAGTTCTATAATGGTTAAAAACACTGAAAACGCTCTTAGGATTATTGGAAATGTCTCACAATCTGCATAGAAAATGTACGTAGAATACCATAAATTGAATAAAAGTGCATTTCATAAAATGGATCAAGTGTGTCTAGAATTTTAATGATTTCTAAAAGAGTTCTGTATGCATCACTTTAAAATTACAAACTTTACACACTTTAGAATTATAACTCTTTGAAACGGCCTTTTTCGGGGAATTCAATATAAAATTATTGATGGAATATAAAATGCTACATTTTTGAAAAGTTGCACGTGTATACTTTACAATACGATTATTCTTGAACTGCTCATTCTCTTATGGAAAAGTCGAGTAATACTTAAAATAGTTTTTTTTACGAATTAGTTTCTTAATGTTAGTTACGAAATAGCTATCTATAAACATGTACAGGAATTTGTGCGTTTGGATACATGTTACATCGCATAATGATATGGCAATAAATAATTCAGCACTGAATTTACTTGCATGTTTGAAAATAGTAAACATTATTTTGTTACATATTGTACACAACGAGAACATTAAGAGACATTGATATTTCTTACTACAGGATTTTTGCAAGTCATTTAGTATTAATCTTTGTATCAATTTCTTTAAGATCTACTTTTAAAGCACTTAAAAATATAATTAAACTTAAATAATACAGTACAATAAATATAAAGAAATTGACACAGTTTCAATTTTCGGTTCAGTCCTAGGAGAGCCACCCTTGGCGCGAATTATTTTGGGTTGGCGATAATTGTGCCATCTTGGTAACCCTACTTTGATACACTAGATATGTAAACGTAACGTTTCGGAATTTCTGCGTATTTGTCGGAGGGGATTTCGAATTTCTTTTGTTTTCTAAGGGCTATTTTGTTTAAAATATATCTTAAATTTACTTTGTTAAATCGAGGTTAGAAAGAATTGGAATTTTTGAAGGATTGTTCTTTGTTATAATTTAAAGTAACGTTTCGGATTGGTAACATGGTCGAAAAAAAAACGCTTTTTCGAAATTACCAGCCCCCCGGAAGGTATGTTCGCCCATTACCTCGCAGAAAAAAAATGGTGGCCTCTTTGATATTCATTTTAGCGATGAGACCTTCAAGATTTTTTTTAAAATTTTTTTTTTGGGATTCGGGTAAAACATAAGAAAGTAATGCTTTTTTTTAATTTTTTTTTCTTTTTTTTCGTTTTTCTCCAGAATTTACCCAATTTTCTTACAAATGTTATAAATACAAAAATAAAAGTATTATTTGAAGTATCATTATTTATCATTATGAATTAAAATTTAATATGATTCGTTTTAGTTTAAATGAATTTAGTCCATCATCTCAGAAATGTGTTTCATTCATTTACTCGCATTATTGTTTAAAACAGAGAATACTCAATACTAGCTTATTTCCATTAATGCATCAGCAAAGTAATTAAAAAATAAAGTAATCCAATTTTTTACAATAAATTTTTAAAAAATTTTTAACTTTGATTATAGATTTTGACTTAAAAATTTTATATTGCATTAATTTAACTTTGATTAATTTGAAATTATAATTGTATGCCTCAATATTAACATAGTATTTTTTAAATAATAAGTATACAAATCAAACATTAAGACTGGGAGGGTGCTTAAAAAACATTTTGAAGAAACTAAATTTATTCTTAATAACTGAAGTATTGCTATTTCGAAGTACTGAATTACTAATTTAGGGGAATAAGCGGTTTTTATCCATTATTATTATTAATAATGGTTTAAATAAAACTTTCAAGTTTTAATTAAATCTAAAATTTTAAAACACAATTCTTATATTATTTCATATTAAATTAATTTTAAATCCGAATGTTACAATTGTAATAGTATTTTCTCCAAGGCAGGAGAAAATATTTAATTTTCAGATAATTACACTCTACAACTGGATTATTACTATCAGGTAAATAACTTTTACACTCATTTGATTACTTTTTCTAATACATACCTTCTACAACAAGCTCCATGTCTGCTCGATCTTCGCCGACTGCGTTGCTTACATGGCATGAGTACCTTCCAGCATCGGAACGGCTGACTTTATTAAATATCAACACTCCTCCTTCTTGCCTCACAGATGAATCCAAATCTGACAATATTCTTTGCCCCGCAGTTGCACGGTGCCACTTATTGGGAACAGGGTGACCTTGAGCAATGCAAGTCAATGTAGCTCGGTGCCCATTCGTAGCTTTAACACGAGTAGAGCGCCGGATAATTCTTGGAGGCTGATTATGATGAGGCTCTGAAAAGAAAGCGAAATACAAATTTTATAAAGCACTTAACTATTGTACTGTAACTTGCAGTAATATATTATAAAAACTACATCCAGACTCTACAGTGGTTGGTGACCTGCCGCTGATCTAGGGAAATATTGAAGAAAAAGGTGGAATTTTAAATTTAGTTTCCCCAAAAACAAAAATAAAATAAACTTTCAGGGGTTGGGGAAACGGGGAAATTAGCCCATTTCACCTAAATCTTTAAATGGGGCAAAAACATAAACACGTAAATTTTAAACTGTCCCTTTAAAATTTAAAGTAATTTTACCAAATTCAAAGGGGGCAAAAAACGAACAAAATACATAAAATTAAATCAATTAAATATTGCGTATTTTTTTGATTTTTTTCTTTAAAATATTTTAAAAATACTTTAAATTTCCTTGAAAGAAAGGCAGTGTTCAATTCCAAGCAGCCACGCGAGGGCTTTTTGGTTTTGGGAGGTTTGAATTTGAAATGGGAATTCGGCGCCCTGGGGACAACCCCTTTAAAAACCCAAAAACGGGAAACGTTTGATTCCTCTCGAAAGTTTTTGGGGGACGCTTCCCCAACAATTTTTTAGGGTATAGGGTAAAAAATCATACACGTGCCTGATCCCAAATTGCCCCGGGGCCTACACACAAAACCCTCCCAAAAAAAATCTAAATAAAAATTTTAAAAATAAAATTGCAAAACATCTTTATTTTTATTGTTTTGGATTTTTAAACTTTATTTTATTTAGTTTTTCAATATTTTTTTCAAAAATAAAATTTTGAAAATAGTTTTTTGAAAAACCAGTTATGCGAATTAAAACATTTGCTGGATTTTTTTCCCTTAACTACAAAAAAAGAGCATTTTCTTTTAAGAAAATTTAATATTAATAATATTGTGTTGTGTGTGTGTATTTCTTATATTACGATTTGGTTTCCAATTACCAACGGTATTTAAAAATACAACATAACAGATGAAAGAGCCAGCACAGACACAGTATTATGTTAAAATTTTTATTTTTTAGACTGGATTGTTTACCATGTTTTCTGATAAAGTCGTTCTTGAATGAAGAACTTTTTCAACCGTTGCAAAGAAGGAAAAAAGGCTACATTCGCTTGGAGATCCTTGGAGAGATTTTAAAAGAGACGCATTGTCCTACTTCCCTGTGTGTGCTACTTCTTCCTTCTTTTTCTTAGAATAAGTTACTGGAAGCTACTCTGAGGACTGAACTCACACGGCATCTAAATTCTTCGGGAAAAAAAATTAACGACGATATATGAGAAAACCTTTTCTAAGCACTATTTGTCTCATCGAAAGCCGGTTCGCAGGTGGCTTCGAATCGATTTGAAATGTCTTCTTTGTAAGAATGTGTTCCAAAGAAGTGCATATGAAGAAATGCCCAAAGAACTTCCTTCAAAAAGAGAATTTTAAACTTAATTGGAATACATATATGATAAAAATAAAGAAACGCTTCTTTTTTCAGGTAATCCTTGTACATATTTATCACCAGATGTTGCTCATTTTCTAAAATTATTATTTTATTATTATAAGCTTACTATTATGAGTTCTAATTCGTTTCAAATTGAATTCTAGGTGTGCTAATCAAATTTAAGTATTATGTGAAAATTATTAAAAAAATATTAAATGTAAATATTTTATTCAATTTTTGATAGTACCCATTAATGCTAATTAAATAATGCCAATTGTTAATTCAATAATTTATTTCAACTGATTTTCTTCCCAAAATCAATAAAATCAAAATAATATGTTTGACGCAGTATTGCGATATAATACGAGAGAATGGTGGACTTTTGACCCTGCCCCCCCGTGAAAACTTTTCACATGCTTCATCAGTATCAACCGATTAAAAACCTCAATATTTTAACTGGACAGCTGGTAAAAAGTCTTGTTGTTTTCCCATGCTGCTATAATTCCTATATTGAACATGTGAAGACACCCTTAAATGAGATTCATTTAGCAAAATTGGGGGAATTATGCAAGGATTGAGAATAAACGAGTTTATCAAAGACGCCTAAGATGTGTAAATAAATAAATAAAAAAAAAAAAAAAAAACCTTACAGTTTTCGAGCCTTTATTTCGAACAAGTTCACTAAAGAAACATCCGTGATACAGCGTCGTTTACCTTCTAATGAATGCAGTTTTCTGTGATATTTATTGTTAGCAACGTTTTTGAATTCAGAAACTATATAAAGTACCATTTTAAAAACTTTGTATCTAACTTAATTTCTACTTTATAATTTATTGTATTTTTTTCTTATTTGTAAAAAAAAAGGAGAAATAATTTGGCATGTTTTTTATTGCAAATGTAGACTCTGTAATCCTTCAAAACTTGTAAGTGTCAGTAAATATATTATAAAAATAAATCCTTATATATTTTAATTACTTTTATCTCTAATTCAAACATTTCCAACAATTTAAATTGAAAAACCATATTTCTACTTATTACTAAAGTTATTCAACCTAACTTATATAAATTGAATTATATATATATATATATATATAAATGGTAAAATGATATAATTTTTGATTAAATCAGGGTAATTTAAGAAATTGATAGATCCTATCTTTTTGAATTAATCCTGATTTCTGAGGATGTTTAATGAAAATTAATTTATCATTAATATTAATAAACCGTAACAAAAGTCAAAATTTTTCATGAAGATTTTTTTTTCATTCGGAATTCATGTAGAAAGGGTACAAAGGAAACTTAATCACACATCGATCAAAAATCAATGTAACTTATTTTACCAGTGTGGATTGATTGATTTTTTTTAAGTCACACACTTTGAAGCAATACGACATTCATGTATTTTATATGAATTTATATAAATGTCTTTTTTAATTTAAATTACATTGATGGTATATTGAATGTTAAACGTAAAAGAATTCCCTGATTTTATATATTTATTTAGATGTGTTTCATTATATAATGGATCGATTTAAAATTAAAAAAAAAGAAATTTACAAAAATATGTGAAGTTGGAACCGCGTCGTTGCGTGACCAGATGTATAAGCATTTTTTTGTGGGGAAATTCCAAAACGCGGGGTTTTTGAACCATATACATCGACATAATATACGGATTAAAAAAAATCCCTTTTTTGCAGTTTTTGAAAAACAATTTTTTTGTTTTTTTCAGTGACGTTTTCAAACAGGTTTATTGATCTGAATAGAAGGAAAGAGAAATAATAATAATTTTTGTATAGCATTAAAGATAAACTTTAACTTTTATTTGTCACGTATTTAGTTGTTTTTATTGTTTCGATATTGTAAAATATCTTACAAAAATCGAAATCAAACCCTAAGAAAAGAGTTTTGGAATCTTTAAAATATGTTTCTTTATTACCAAATTTAAATTTAATACAATTATCATTACTTATATATTAATTATTTTTACTAATATTTATTACTTAAAAATGTCTTATAGAATAATGTTTTAAGATACTGTTACATATGCTTTTCTTAAGAAAGTTAATAATCTTGCAAATAATGTATCCTTATTGAATTATGAATACCTCAAAAAATGATTATATTCAAAAATCACTTAGACTTTAGACAATGTGTTTAAAGATTTTACAAAATAAAACCTTCTTGAGGGAGATTAAGTTAATTTTTTCCCTCAATTGTCTTGTTAAATCATAATAAGTGTCTAATGCTTTCAATTATGTAAATTGAAGGTTTAAGCAACCTCCCCCCACAGGAAGCCAAGAACTGCTAAAAGGGGCCAAGGGGATAAAATGGGCGAGGTGACGGGGGTTTTGTAAAAAAGTACTAGAGTATGGAATAAAATAGATTTTATATCCATTGAAAAATTATGTTACTTAACAGTCCCGTTAATTTACTCTATTGTATAATAAACACCCCCGCTCGCAATAACAACATAATTATTTTGTTAGGATAACTTCAATTATGATATTTAACAAAACTGTGAAGTTACATATAAATATAATTCAGATATATATATTTAAGACGGTATTTATAATTTATGTTTGGTTTTTTTTTGAGTTCATAAGGCTACTTCGAAATAATCATCATTATTCCCCTGAAATCTTATGCTGTTTTATTATTAAGGTGATACCGTGCAATAGAACTTTCTTTATCTTAAGAAAAATGTAATTTTTTAAAGAAGAAATATAAATGACTTGGTTAATCTGGTTTAAAATTCCAAAAAAGGGTTCAAGAGAATCTTTTTTTTTGCCATCTTTTTTTTTTAAAACAAATAGGAAGAACAAATGAAAGTTCTTTCGAATTTTTATTAAGTACAATCATAAATGGATTAAAGAACCATTTTTCTTTCCTGATTTATTTAAAAAATTTTTAAATTAAATTAAAACCAAAGTTTCTTAACCTTTTCCCTTTTAGAAATTTGATAGTTTTTTTTAATCCCTTTCTTAATTGATAAAAGCGAATTTTTCGCAAAGGAAATATATTAAATGAAAAATTTAGCCCTTTAAATCACTTTATTGAAAAATTTCTTTTTAAAATATGAAATTTGCATATTTTTTTGCAAATATAATAAAAATAAAGTATACGAAGTGGTTTTATTTTTTTTTTCTTTTTTAAACTTTTTAACTTTTGAAAAAAAATCAAAAAAAAAAAAAAGAAAAATTTTGCACCTTATGTATAACTGCAAAACAAATAGCGAACGACTCTTAAATTCTTTTTTGACTTACTATATACGATTTCAGACTGTGAGTTTAAAAATTAATGTTTAAAAGCATATATATATATATATATATATATATATATATATTTTTAAACGTGATTGAATTTATATATATATATATATATATACCGATTTCAGAAATATCAAACGATATGGAATGGTAAGAGAATAAACTATGTTGTGATAAGCATTAAATAAAGTTTTATTGTTTTTTATCCATTATAGCTGGTAACGTTAGAAATATTGGCTATTTTTGATAAAATTTATAAGAAAAACATGTTGGGTAGATTGAAATCCGAAACTGGCAACATAATTTTCTACTTTTGGTAATAATATCTCCCCCTTCCTCCATTTGTTGAAAGTAAAATATCTTAATAGTTTATAGTATGGAACACTCATTAAAAAAGGATGAACTTTCTGGGCACATATGTAGATTTAAAAATATGGTGAAAAATTTTATTAGTACGAAGTACGATTATTTAATGCTTCTTGAAAAGTTATATTTGTTTTTGAAGCACCCAAATAAAAACTATATTTAAAAATAATTCAATTGAATTTCCTTTTTTAGAAAAAAAAATTTAAAGATAAAAAAAATTAAAACATTAACACTGTTTTTTTTTTGGATTTGATTTAAAACTTTAAAAAATCCTTTTTAAAAAATAACATTAGATTTAATGCTAAATCTATGAATCTTTATTGGGGTTGTTCTAAAATTGTAAAAGTTTTAATTTTTGTTTTTCTGAAGTTTATAAGTAAGAACACTTTAAGGGAATGGCACTTTTAAGGAAGTTTCAGGAACAAAAATAAAAAATCAATTTTTTGTTTTAAAAATAATTGTTCAAAAGAAAAATTTTAAAAGAATAAAACTTTGTAATTTCTTATTTTCTTTAATAAAAAAGTTTGAAAAAAATTACATTTTACTATTTTAAAAAAAAAAAATTTTGGTACTTTTAAAACATATATCATCTTTTAAAATGCTAATCATTATTTAAAATTAAAAATATCAATACATTTTCAAAATAAAATATAGAATTTTATATTAAACCATAGTAATAGAAAAATGAAAGAAAATAATTTAGAATGTTTTCTTGCACTTAATTTAAAAACTATTCATATACAAGGCACTATTTATATATGTTATCAAAACAGTTTTTCCTTACCTGTTACAACAATCTTTTGAGTAATTAGTGCTTATTTTCTTCTCTCTGGTGATGAAATTTTCAGTGTGGCATCGAAAGCTGAATGTTGAATCTCTCTCTGAAACATCTCGAAAATACAGATCTCCATTTTCCAACATTCCATATTTTCCTAAATATAAGGCAGATAAGATATTTAAAACTAAATTTCATTAAATGTGTGTCCAATACTATAATTACCTGTTAAAATATTCCCAATTTGTTCCGAACACAAATATTATTTCTGTAAATACTTTTACATTAAATAAAATATAATGTATAATTAAAGTTATGTAAAACTATTTAAATAGTTAAACAAGCTAACTCTTTGTATAATTTTTAATGTAAAACATTCTATTTGTTTATTTGTCGTGAATATTTAAATGGATTTTTAAGTA
The DNA here is from genome assembly GCA_019973955.1 of Trichonephila inaurata madagascariensis. Classification (NCBI taxonomy): domain Eukaryota; kingdom Metazoa; phylum Arthropoda; class Arachnida; order Araneae; family Nephilidae; genus Trichonephila; species Trichonephila inaurata. The sequence goes on along the minus strand of BMAV01027472.1, from coordinate 43,525 downwards.
ATATTATTGTCCATTTCACCGTATGCGTTCTATTTTTAAATTAATAATATTTATCATTTATTCGCTTTTCACTACACATTTTTCTTTTATTTATATATTAATATAAATAAAAGAAAAATGCGTAGTGACTTTGTATTAATAAGTACATAAAGGCTTAGAATTCTGATAATTTTTATTTCGCATTTATAATATTTGTTTTGTCTCAAATCCATTGTATGTGTGCTGTGCAAGCGAATAATAATTGTTTTCAATGTTTATGCCATTAAAAATGAAGAACAATAAAATCTGCAAATTCAACTAAACCGCAAAAATTAAAATTAAAATTTACTATAAATAATCTGAGGATATACATTTGTAGTGGTTATTTACTTAATATAATTCTTCATTTAATTTATTTGTGCTTTACTAAGGTGCAGGAATTAAGGAAACAATTCATGAGGTACTCACCTATGAATTGTTTAATGATAAATATTTTTGTCGAAAATGTATTCAAAATTTGTGTTTCATAGAATATTTCGAAGCATGATAGTGCAAAAATTGCATTTTTGTGTAATGGATAGTGTCATTTATTTGAAGAGTTTTCCAAAAGGGTTTTGAAAAGTAATGCAATGCTTGTATAAAATATAATTGTATTTTATACCATGACATTTTATTTTAAAGCATTATTTTGAATTGTTTAAAGCTTTTTTTCGCTACGATTTATGTTATGCCTGTTTTATTAATTGACGGAATTTTATTGTATCCTCTGACTATAAGTTGATGGCACTGTTTCAAGTTTGTGATAGGATTCTTTCTCAATACATATTTAAAAGATAAATCATTTTTTTAAAAAATATTTGCACTTAAAAGAATATATTTAATTGATAACCACATTAAATATTTTTTAAAGATTTAACAGTTTAATCTAACACATATAAAAATATTATTTCAGATTATAAGCTCATAATATATGGTATTTATTTTCATTATACTTCTAAGTTTGTTCGTATATTAAATTTAAAACTACTTTTTTATAGGTGTAACTCTTCTCTCATTCTAAGTTTTTAAAATAATTTAAAACATATTATTATTTAAGAACATACAGATTTATATCATTTAATCTACATTATTAAGTTAAGTGCAATGTTTGTGTGTGTTAATAAAAGAGTTGCTTTCCATTTTTTCAAATGACTGAAGGTGTTCAGGTTATGTTTTAATTATTATAATGAAATCATACTAACCACTAATGATCCCTGGAGTTATTAGAAAACCATCAACTCTTTCCCATGACGTAACACGTACGTAATCACTCACAAAGCTTGGGATTGGGCAGCGTAGGATAGCCATGTTGCCTCTGAGGACAAATTCATCGAAAAGGTGAATTTCGTACTTCTGATTGACAACTGAAAGGAAAAAAAATAGTTTATGTTTCCAATGTTGCAATAAGCAATGGAATTTAATATATAATTATATAGATGCATCTATAATTAGAAGAATTTGTTCATATTTCGACGTAATGGACTAATCAAAATTTTAGATATTAATTGAAATTTTAGACAGTTTTCAAATAGAATATAACACATTTAATCGAGTCTCAAGCAGCGCATTTTTTCCAAAGTTAATAATATTGTTACGTAGATCCGGATTCGCGGATTTTATGCAAAACAATCACAAAGAAAATAAACAGTTCTTTAAGAGCGATGCGAATTTATTATCAAAAATCCAATCCTTTAAATACAGGATTCAGCGGCAATATTCACAAGGTAAATATCCGAAGGTCTTCACACCTTCAACAGAAATTAAACACAATCGCCAGTGTTTAAAAATGCACTTAAGTAAAGATTATTCACAAGCACAGCCAAGCTAATCGCTTGTCAAAACAATCCTCACTACTCGCTGGTTTAATCCAGACTCCTCGCCGTCCCGGCGAACATCTTATTTATAGGAGCGACTGAATCTTTCAGAAATATAGCCACTCGTGATATTAGTGGAGAGATCCACTACTTTCTAGAAGATTCCAGAGGATTCCGAATTCGCCAACATGGTCGCCAATGACGCCAAAATGGTTTCCAAAGTCCCCAAAATGGTTGCCAAAAATGATACCAACTTGGCTCTAGCGCCAAGATATCGCCAAGTTCTCATTGAATCGCCATTATAACGTAAGGGGCGGCATTGCTTGTGAATGGTACAATTTTAATAAACGTAATAAACGTAAAACGTAAATAAACGTAACATAGAGTAATATAAATGCATTAAACACTCAAATACCAATTTTTTACACTATTTACACAAAATTTCGTAACAATATTGAAAATTAGATGCATCTTAGAATAAAAGATGGATAAGTTAACCGGGTGGGGGAAATTGAATATGATACTGACGCTTAAAGCAATCATAGGATCACGTACGTATTTAAAAGTTTCATTACTGATGAAATAAATTAATTGTATTCCCTTCTTATGAGTTATCTATTTATTTTGTTTTTAATTTCAAATATCGAATAACTGTAAGCCCTTTTACACTATTTTTTTTCACAAAACAGTGCTGAGAATTCTTGGCGAGTCTAAGAAATGACGGTAGATTACATTCGAATAAATACTGTAATATTATTTTATACATAAGGAAATCAAGGCTGAATAGTACAATCTTGAACACTTAATTTAATATATTTACTTCAGAACTAAACTGCAGCTATGACTAAAACTAGATTTGTTAAAAGCAAATTTATATTAAAGGAATCATGTCATTAATACATTTTAATTATCACTTATTCAAAAATAAAAACTCGTCAGCAAAGGAAACTTATTCCTACAAAGCTACATACAAAAAGAATAATATTCCTATTAGTACAAATACACTAAAAATTTTAAATAAAATTTTAATAATAAAGTAAATTCAAGTGACAAATTTTACTATTTTCATAAAACAAAATTTATATGAATGACACCAGAGAAGAATTTTCAAAATACAATATATGTAAAATAATCGTCCTAAACATGATTGGATGCTGCAATATTTATAAAAAAAACAAGTTTAAATCACTTGACAAAGGATTGCTCGCGAATGTTCTTTTAAGAATATTTAGGTTATATGGGTTGAATTAAGTAATTTAATATTTAATTTTAATAAAAATTGTCTTTAAAAGACTGCAGATAAAAAAATCCATTTCAAAATTCTTCTTTAAGTATCATGTTTCCTAGTCTAACAATACATGTTTATGTCTGTATTCATTTTTCAGCTACAAAGGATTTTCTTGACATTTTTGTTTTAGTAAGATCGAATACATTAACAATCGATAGCTATTTATGCAGAAGCTAATTTTTGAGCATCAAACTTGTTTTTAATGCTTTTTTATTTTCTTGTTGTGAGCTTCTTAATGCATAGCCGAACTGAGAGAAAAGTCTTTAATTGTTAAAACACAAAGCAAGGAGAGGAAAGTGCTCTGTTGTGAATAACCAATTACTTCTTTTAAGTTAAAACAAAGAGCTTATAAATTGTGGAATAAAATATTCATCTTTAATTTAAAGAAGAAAAGGAATTGAAACAGTAATTGCTCTAAGTGCATCAAAAATCCCTGACATATCTGATTATTTAAATTAAAATTATACAATTAGCGAAAATGAACTAATTGGAGTGCAATTTAAACCAATTTTTTCTTATTATAAAAGCATTTGCTTACGAAATTAAAAGAGAATAGTTTTCAAACTGCTCCTATAAACTGCATGGAATTTTAAAAAAAAATATTTCTATCATATTCCCAATGCATTTATTTTGTAGAAATATGTATGTAATGAAGCTGATTTGATACGTATCGTATACATGTAAAAAAATGAAGTACAATGTTTCATAATGCGGCTCACCATAAAATAAAGGTACAGTGATACGATCACACATGAAATTTTGCACCTAACATAAAATTTCTGATTACCATGAACATTCTAAAGACTATAGAATAGATTTTCTACCACCCATACCATCATATTGTGCCTGTGAATCTTTTTAAATTTATGAAAAGTAATCCAAATAAATATTTGCATTAATGCTTTTAAAATTCTGGACTGCATAGTTTAAACTTTGTGGTTTGACAATTAAGTATAAAATTAAAAGTAACTGCAATATATATATTTTAAAATTCAGATCGTTATGCCCCTATCTTCACACATCATCTAATTGTTTCAATGTATTTCTTGTTGATAATTTTCGTTTATTATCAAATGTTTACCCCGTATTGGTACTATAGTTTCTTCAGTTTATAGAATAAAATTCCCGAGAAATACGATGTAAAATATAAACAGCGAAATGCAAGAAACAAGAAAACAGCCTTATAATAATGCAAGCGAACCAAGTTTTAGGCTCACACTGAATCGTTTTGATGTTAATTTCTTCCTTTCCTTCCCTTATATATTGTTAATAGTCCTTTTCGGTGCGAACAACCCATAGGGCCAAGGATGTTGCCAATCACTTTAAAAAGATTTGGGGGGTGGGTTAAAATGAGAGAGTTCCGGAGGGTAGTCTACCGGGGAAACCAAATTTTTTATTTTCCCTTTAAGCGGGGTTTCCTTTTACCCTATTTGGATGGGAAAAAGGGTTTCGAGGGGGAATGAAACCCCCCTTTTGGGAGGTGGAAGGGGTAGCACCACTGACCACCGGGGCCCCTATATGAATAATTATATTCAAACAATTTTAGAACGATTTTTTTTTTTTATGAAATTAATGAAAAAAGTTTTAATTAAAATTTGTTTTTTTTCCCCATTCAATGAAATTATAAATAATAGCTATTTTATTACACTAAACGTAACTCCCCCACATACACCCCACCACACACATACACACACATATATATATATATATATATATATATACATATATATACATATATATATATATTGTTTGGATGTTTCTTGTTAGTAAAAAATTGGACCCCCTTTTTATAAAAAATATATATATATATATATATATATATATATATATATATATATATATATATATATATATATAAAATACTTTCTCACAAATTTATGATTACTTGTATTGTTGATATCTTGAGGTTTGTCAATATTTTAGTTACATGATTTCATAATTCATGATTTGTAAAAGAAATTTTTACAGTTCATGAACAGTCCGATATTTAATACAATGCACATAATTTTACAGATTTTATAAATTTTATGCTCTTATCATAGCAATTGCATAAAACTTAATCTTCGTAAGGCAATTTTATTAAAACTCTAATGAACACATGTTGTTTTTAAAATTGCATCGCACAAGAAAATGCAGAAATTTCCTGGAAATACATAATCATTTTTTTTTCTATGAAAGTCGTGTTTACATCATTCACATAATTTCGTAATTAGGAATACCATATTAGAGATCAGAAAAGTCACATTTTAAAATATTTTCCACATGATCTGTTTTGTAAATTTAGTACATTTTTAACAGTGTCTCTCATACCTACAATTATTTAAAATACCAGGCAATTATACCATTTTTAATAATTGTGAAAGCACAAAGTAAATAGGTTATTTTAAAATTAACATCACATGAATAAATATCATTTCAATACGTAAAAATTTAGCGTATATTTTCATACAACATCATGTTGATATCATTCTTTATGTTTCTCTATTCAGCAGCTTTCCTAAAAATGCGGATAAAAATGGCTCATCAAAATGTATAAAACAAGATCTCCATTATACATCCTGACTATTCAACAGAAATATATGAGAGCATTTCTGGGTTTTATGCTATTTAATGGCTTACTCAACCAATCCATGAGGATTTTGCCAAAGCATTAACACGAATTATATTTTCGTTTTCTCCACCAACGCGAACTTTTTATGACAATACCTGCCGCTAGGGACCAGTTACTTTCCCAAATTTAATGGAGGAAACTTTTTAAATGTACTTAAAAGCACTTCAGTGAGTAATCGTGTTCTAAATCAGACGAAATGAAGTGGCTGGTGGTTCGGTTGATTACATCCATTACCAATTAAAGTTATTGCTTAATCCTTTTATAGTTCTATTGATCGCATTCGAACCAAAGAATGTTTCCATTTTTCTGTTGTATTTATGCAACATTAAAAAGAATGGTAATTGTTTGAGCTTCCTTATGGTTTATGTTATATGTTTGTGTTGAACTAGCGAGCTGATAATACTTTATTTTATCTAAGCATTATACGCGTGTATTTATTTTTCAAAGTACTGGCTTTCAAATATGATGGGGATTTAATAATTGAATTATATCAAAATTGATGCAAGCTGACGCCCAAATTAGTTTATCTGATCGAATCACTTTTCAGTTTTTGTAAATTTTGAGCCTACTTTAAATTTAAAATATGTTTATTGAAACGACTTCCATAAAAGAAAAATGATATATTCCCTTTCATTTTTTTATATATATATATCTACCTTTGCCTGTTTATTTACATCATATATGTGCGAAATGTAATTACGTCATTTGATGGATTTTTTTTTTTTATCAAAAATACTTTATTTGTATATTTTCTTTATTTTTTTATATTTAAACAAAATTATATGAACTTAAGTGATAAAAGTCACAAAATATTGATATACAAATATCAAGATATTAGTATTATAATACAATTTATGCACAAAGAGGCAATGTATCATCAAGGATTATGCCATCCCTTCTAGGAGATTTTAAATTTCTCGAGACCGAACTTCGGCTTCTTAACACCTCCATATTATAGAAGTTGATGGATCATCAGGCTATTTTAAATTTTTAGAGCCAAACGAATGAATTGCTTTCATGAGGCCCATGAACCAATCTTACTTTAGAGTTATGGAACTATAATCTGCACATCGCTTGTCTGCTGTAAGATGATTCAAAATTTTGTGAAGGTGTACTTTACTTTTCCTCGAAGTAGTTTGACTAAAGAGTCAAATATAGTTTCAAGGATTTCGACACCAATGAAGTATGTTGTCAACAAGTTTGCATCTTTGGCCATGGTCATGGAATACAAATGAGTTTGTAAAATGGCACAGAAAAGAGCAGATTATTAAAGCATTGTATTTATAAAGTGTTTCATTGGTAGATATTGCGTAGGTGAATTTGTCAAAAAAAATGAAGATAACACTATGAAAATAATTATTTTGATCAGCAATGGAAATGATAAAAGAATGAAAATCTGTTGCATTCTACATTGTGAATCATCACCATAATAAAGCACAGTGAGTGGTACAATATTATTTTATTGTAATGAAGAATAATTTCACCAATTTGTAACCATTTGAAGAGTGGTTGTTTCACTGAAAAGCCACCAATTCATAATATTTATACATATAAATCAAATAAATTTAATAAAAAATAGCCTGAGGATTATTTTTAGATATAAATTAAACTTATCAGTAACAAAAAATAACATCATCTAGCTTGACAGGCTTCAGAAGTTGTCAAAAAAGTTTTCCTTTTACGAAGCTTATATAAGTGTTTTGTGTTTCAAAAACATAAAAACTGTCTAGTATGTACGCAGACTAAGTCTTCTACTGACTATACCTATCATAACTACCTTTAGATGAAAATGCTTTATTTTTTTAATGAATTTTGAATTGTTTGATTTATAAATTTATCATTTGATAGTATTACATTGTTGACCATTATTATTATGTTTGTATCTTCGCTTTGCTCTAAACTGTAGTTTTAAAAGTGTGACTTTTTATATTTTAGTTTAGTAGGTTAATACATATTCCGTATTTATTATTAAGTTATCATAAATATAGTAGACCTTTTTCGTACCTCACCACACCTACGCCACAGGGTGGATCGCAACACTTTGAAAGAATTGGAAGTAGGTTATTTGGAAAAATCTGCCAACATTCCTGCTTTAAATGTAGGGGTATATTTTAGATTGGTGGAAGTTTGTTTTTAATATAGGAAGCGTATTTTTTTTCATAAAACAAAACTTCTGAGTATTTTTAAAAGTAAGAAATATTTTTTAAAGTATCATCACCTAATTCATATTTATTCTTATAGTCTACTGTTACGAATGTTAAAAAAACTACACCAAAAGGCTTAATAGATATATCATCCAATACTACCTGCATTGCATAAATTTTCAAAAGTTTTACGCTTATTATAATATACCACGGAATACTGTACCTACACAACTATTAACAAACCCGCATGTAAGCTAGGTCTCCAGCGCTCGGTTTTATTAAATAACGCATGTACTTTTGTTTAATGTTCTTAACGTATGTTAACTGTGCAGAAAGAATAGCGTAATTTAATTAGAATAAAATGTTTAACGGATTTATTGTCATGGAAAAGACAGATCGAACGATTTCATATGGGTACCCTTTCACTATTGATAGTTACTCATGCGATGTATCCAACATTACTGATCAGCAGAAAATAATTCTCTACTCGAAATCAATGTAGTGGAATTATTTGATAAGTGTATCAGATATCCAGGTGTAGGTTTTTGCAATTAAAATATATTTATTCCTGTATCAACATTGTAAATTAAACATGGGTAATAAATGCGTAATGAAATGTAAAGCAAAATTTAAATTCATCTTTTTAATATACATGTAAATTCTTACTTGTACAGAAAGTATAATTCACTGCACAATTTCTTTTGAAGAAGTACTTCAAAATTTTAAACATGAAATCTAAACTTATGTAAATTTTAACCAATGTTCATTACTCTGGGTTACATGTTTAATTAATGATATATATTCCATAAATATAGATACAAATAAGTAAATTTAAAACATTAATACACATGGCTATAATTTATATTAGTTCTAAGCAATGGACTAGTTTTGCAATATAATTACTCATTTGGTTTGATAAAAAATATTCTAAATCATTTATTTATATGTATATATATATATATATATATATATATATATATATATATATATATATATATATATATAATATATATATATTTTATATATATATATATATATATATATATATATATTTATATATATATGTATATATCATATATTTCTTTAAAGAACATTCTCCCATATACTTCTTTATGATGATAAACAGTTAAAACGCATCCGTTATTTCTAAGTAAATATAACATATGTGTCTTTTAATTTACTTATAATTTTGTGTGTGAATTTGCTTACATTACTTTTATTACAACGATTCGAAGGAAGAATGGAGACTCCGGGAAATAGTTGTATATTCATTTATTAATATAACCAGATGAAGTATTTGATATACTCTTAATTTTTGATAAAATGTGTACCTCAATTAAAATTAAATTAATGTGATTAGAAAGCGGAGTTTTTTCATATTTATTTCACGAAATGAATCATTAATTAATTTTCTTTTGTGTGTATATATATTTTTTTCTATCTCTCTCTCTACAGATACACCCCGCGCACACACACACAAGCACACTCATACACACACACACACACACACATATATATATATATATGATTTAAAGCTTACTGTCGCTCATCCGATACAGTGGTTAGTGACGCTGACTGCTGTGTCGTTGGGACTGGGTTCGAATCCCGTAGAAGACATGGATTTTGTAAATGTATAGTGCCTGCGCAGCATTGGGGTACTTTAAATAGCCGTCGAGCCACAAGTCCTCTCGTGAGGTTGGTGGAAAGTGAAGAGAGGTGGGAGGCCCCTGACCACCCCCAGGATGTTCTCCCTCAAAATTGGGGTCAATTCGAGCTACGTCGTTCTGTCACCTAAATGGTGCTCAAAACTACGGCTAACGACAGGCGCCACTTGGCCCTTTACCATGATGAATTACGTGGGCCTTTATCTAGCCTTTGCCGATTAGGTGGCATTAGTAACAACAACAAAACTTAAGAACATTTACATACAAACAACTAAGTAAAAAGTTCGAGACATTTTTCATAGGAAAAAATAAGGCTCAGTTTAACAAATTGAAGTTATCTATGTAGTTTAAAAACGTTTGCCATATAAAAATAACTCAAAATATTTTATCTAAGGAATATTGTCCATGAAACATGGCAGCAGTTAGTTCAAGTACTGCTGGATACTTAGGCATTTAGTATGAGCTGAAGGTATTACTGAATCATTGTGGTGAAGGAAATTCGCTTTCCTCCCTACGGGAATTAGGTTTGTTACCTTTTCGCATGTTTAGAATATGTTTTTAAATAACACCATTCTGTCAATAATTATTTTTTTCTGTTTTTCCCATAATATAAGCGTACAATTCAGCTTTTAGATACTATGGTTTTATCAATTTTAGGTGTGACATTATGTCTCGAGTGAATTTCTGGTCAACCAGTTGATTTTGTTCCCCCGGAATATTACGGCAGAATTTTAAAAGTTGCTTAAGTACTCTAGTACAACAATTGATTTGAATTGATGGAAAAGAAAGTTCAATAGTATGTACATAAGTGTTTGTAATTTCAAATTTCAAGACATTTTATGAAAGTAATCAGAAAAAATAAGGGAAAGTCTTTAAGAAAATAAATTCTTTGATAGAGAGTAGAAATAGAAAAAAAATTAGAAGAAAAATAATCAAAATTATGTGCAATTATGAATTATTCTTTTTGTAAAATAATGAATATCTACCAGTTCTCTAATCAGTATTTTATCAGAAAAAGCATGGAATAAATTATTCCTATTCAAAAATCTCGATTCTTGAATTTATTGCGTATTTTATGTCACCTTGACACTTTTAACCTTTAAAGAGGCGCAACAAAAAATGGTGTAAAACTTAATTACTTATAATAGATATAAGTATTATGTTTTTCTTAAAGTACTTAAGCAATGGCATTACTAAATAATCAGAATTCTTAATACGCACTCCGTTAATTCTTAAGATTCAATTTATTTCTAAAATAAATGTAATACATTTCATGATAAGAGTACACCGTTATTTGACCCTCTTGTTAAATTATTAACTTTTTTTATGTAATCTTAAAAAAAAGAACTTTTCATAAGAAATCGGCTTAACATGAACGATCTAATTAAGGATCAGTTTTTAATTAAACACTTTCAAAAGTTTTAATCTTAGTAAAAATTACGAAAAAAGAGCCTTTATGAATTTCCATGACTATATTCAATAGAATACTTCCTTTCTTTTGAAACTTTTTTTTTCAAAAAAAAAAGGTCCAGTTAAATCGACGGAGTTAATTTCTGTTTAATCTTAGGAATTAGAGCTTACGAAAAAAAATTAATTTTTGAAGATGATAGTTTTATTATTTTTTTTAGAAAAATATTTCTTCTTCTAATGTGTGGATTAAATTTATACATGAAATTATTGTATGGCAAAATTCCAGAGGTCCTGTTAATCAGGATAATTTTATTTCTTTTAATTAAAGTAATGATGTTAGTTTTACTTATTTTGAAATAACCACGCATTTAAAACATTTTATTGCAAAAATATCTCTTTCCAGAATAATCGTTAATGTAACTTTTAATTTAAAAGAGTATCATTATTAATTCACAACTGACATTTAAAAAAAGTATCCTATGTATTAAATATTATTTTCTGAGAGAGTTTTATGTTCATTAAGAAAGTTAATTACCTACAAATAATATTGCTTGGTTTTTTAATAACATAAATATTTAACAAGTTTCATACTTTTTTTAGATTTCTCTTAGATTTTTAGCCTGGTCTAATGTTTTTTTTTTCAATTGGTGAGAAAGTGAAAATTGTCTATTAAAATAGAAAACACAGGGTTGAAAACATCACACTGCATTATACTAAATGAGATGTATATTGTTAAGAAATTGCGGAGGATGAAACAATTTGCTGGTTACTTATTACAATGCATTAACTTTCTATTTTTGTAGTTTTTTATATTCCGGAATCTTTCAGCAATTGAAATAAAAAAAGTGCAATCATTTAAATAAAAGAGCAATTATTTAATAATATACAAAGTTGTAAAACCATTCATCTAACAAGTTTTTTTCCCTTTTAATTTTAAAGCAAAATAAAAGAAACATTTTAACCTTAATTATTATAATAGAATACTTTTCATATGATTGATAACAATATTTTTGGTAATTTTACTTTCATATTAACTCAGATCAGTTTATCATTCATATATTGGTGTTAATTCGTAAACAACAGTAGTAATGTATAAGTACTCAATAAGTTTCAAAAAATAATTTAAACGTACAAATATAAGCTGGAGGTTGCTTAAAATATTTTATGAGCTGTAGGTATTTTGATACATTCGTCAACCAAGATTTATAACTAACAAATTAATTTGAATTGTTGAAACATGACAAGCTAGTTTTTTTTCATTTAATGTAACTTAATTTAGGTGAAGCGATTCCTAAATTTTCTCGATATTTACCAGTATACAGCGAAAAAAAATATTAAAAAAAAAATCACATTTTCAATTAAGCTATTTTTTTAATGTAAATGTGTAGTGAAAGAAGTAATTTATAATATTCAAGAAAATATCTCACTTGAAAAAATACTTGGTTAATTTTTTATCACTTTGCTTGCAATTTTTATCAGTAATAACAGAAAAAAATAGTATGTTATGTTTTGGTGTTACATTTTACCATTTCTACAACTATTCAATTAAAAAGAAACACTTATATTAAGAATAAAAGTACAAAAAATTAAAATTGTGTGCACATTTGAGCTTTCACCCTGTCACAATAACGCCTAATATTTCCGTTTGATTTTATGTAATGTTTAATAAACAGATGTTAATTTCTTGGAAATATGCTTGCGTTTGAAAACACACATAATTCCCCACAAAACCCAAAATTATATACTAAACTTGAACATATGATAATTTCAAATAATATGCAAAATGCATCGTTTCACTTAGAAAATAAGTACTTACTACTTATAATAATTTTAAGCACTAATTATGAGCTTTATTAAATTTCGTCAAGAAAAGTTTTAATCCCAGTAGAAAAATAAGGAAATTAAAGAGCTCAAGAACTTTAATACAACATTTTATGTTTATAAATGTAGTCAAATTTCTTCGTAAGGAGCCATAAATAATATGTTCTGTAGTTTTATGATCAAACGCAAATGGGAAAATACTTTAATAAAGTAAAATTATAGAATTTTTGATTGTTAAACAGTTTTGGTTTACAAATAATGAACTAAAGAATAATGTCTCAAATTACAGAAGAGAAATAAAATTGCATATATCGAGAAAATCACGCATCACTAAAAATAATTTATCATCAAAGTAATGGCGTGAATTGATGAATCAGCAGTTCATATCTAAATAAGAATTTTATTACAATATTTCTCTTCGTTAAGCATTTTTATTTGCTTTTTAAAATTATTATATTCATAAAAAATAAGATATCTGGATATTAAAATATCTTAATTGCTCAAATTGCATCAGATATCTATCTATCCAAAGTTTATGTCGGTGGAGTTGCAAACTTCTTGTGACCTGTTGCATATGACCCTAGATAATATCCTGCAGATAATGTGAGGTGTTGTTTCTGATAACAGAGAATTTTTTCAATTCTTACTATTAGCTCACAATCTCTATTTATTTATTTATTTATCTTGGTGTAATTTTCAACCGTTAATAAAATACATCTTAAAGCACTCAATTATAAATACAGCTACTTTGGCATCATTTTTGGCGACTTAGCGACCATTGTGACGACTTGTGTCAAACCTTGAAAAAGGTTTTTTTTCTCGTGTCTTAAAGCATTCAGTTGAACTGAAATTTTATATACACGATTATTTTGGATGACAATATGATACTTTAATTATAATTAATAAAAATTAATTACCACTTAATGTTGTGATTCTGTCATATGTATATGCATACTTATTTTAATTGTAACTATTTAATACAAAATAGCTAAAATAAAATTTTTCTTTGCTGATCAAAGTAGGAATTGACTTAATATTTTTTTATATATTAATTGTTTTCCTTTATCAACTTAAAGAATTAACATATAATCCAGCAAAATAAATTTCAAAAGAAATGACAGCCCTACCATTAAATAAAAATGTGTTTTGAGAGAGAGAGAGAAATATTATTTTACCATTAATTTTATACAATATTAACCATATTAGATGAAGTATTAGCAACATTTACTTTTATTATTAAATGAAGTTAAGGAAATCTACTATTTTTACATCAAATCAGAAAAAAATACATTTGTATATTTAGCAAATTTCCCTTAAAATTTCTTTCATAAGCATAGAGATTAACCCAAGCTAAAACTAACTGAATATTGTGATAGATAATTTTAGAAGTAGGAATAAAATAATTTTAAAATGAATAAATAAATTAATGATATTTTGGCACATTTACTTTTTTAAGTGTTTACTTCAAAATGTATGTTCGTACAAAAATATAAGAGGCTAAATATTCACTATCAGCCAGCAATTAGTTTTATCCAGCTCTATTCTTTCATAATATTTTGATTCAATAAGATGAAAGAAGGTGGTCGCGCAGTGTAGGTAATATGGTAGTGCTACTGTTTATGTCTTAAAGTATTTAAACTGGAGACAGCATGGAAGTTAAACTCTTTACACTGAAAATTTTGGAATGTATATCTTTTTCTTTTTAAAAACTTTATTAACTAACTACATTCATATTACTTTTGAAATCTAAATCACGAAGACTTTTTTAATACTTTTTTTTTTCAATTTTGAATAATATTAACAGTAACATAATTGAAATTTCATTGAAAAATGTGATTTTAAGCATGGTATTCACATGTTAAAAGCTAAAAAAACATTTCTTATTTTTATTTCCTTCGAAATTGGTAGAAATGCTTCAAATCAAAAGTATTTTGTAAATTTGGTTATACAGTGTAGAAAAAGTAAAATAATGTGATTAATTTCATTGTACAACTATAGATATACTTTAATTAGTGCTGATATCATGACTCAAGATGTTTAAATTGTGTAAAAATCAAAAATTATCAACAAATCTTAAGCCTTTAAAAATGCAAGGTGTCATAAAAAGCAGATTTTATTTCAAGCAACAATTTAATATTGTTGTGAATGTTTTAACAAGAGTAAACCCTTTTTTATCACGCAGAATAGCAAAAAATTGAAAATAATTAAAAAAATAAGTAGTATTTATAAAATATATTTCGTATAGACATATTATAACACAATGGTAGCTTAAAATTAGGTTATAAATATAAAATTGAAATTAAAATTCTCCAGGGATATATTAATTGAAAAATTGTAATAATAAAGATAATTTAATAATAAAATTAATGAGAGAAATATAAGTAGTCTTGAAAAGGCTTTAACAACAGCACAATTTATACTTAATGTTTTTTATTATCGGAAACGAAATATTTGTTATGCATGTGTGTGGTATTTTAATTAATGGTTATTTTAAGGACTGTGTATATGTATACATATTAACAATTCCATTACGAAAATAGTTTAGATTCACAAACTAAGCAGGGATGTGTAAATATTTATAAAGTCGTAAATTTATTCACACTAGTTTGTAAAAAATAAAATAAAATGCTTCAAAAGATAGAAAGAATAAAATGACAAAATATTTAAATTAATTATTTCAAACATTTATAACACAGTTAAAAACTATTAAAGGAGACTTAATTATGTTTGTAACAAAATCAGCTCATGTGTATAATTTACATTCGGAGATTACTTAAGAACATTAAACACAATATTTCTCAAGGATGTTATAGAATTAAACAATAAGCTTATATCTTTAAAAGAAACATAATAAATGGAGGAATTTTATTTTTGTGGATATTATATATATCATATTAAGGATTTAATGTCTGATTTTATTATTGTATATATGAATAAAGTACCTGGGGTTATATATAGTCAATATTTAAAGTAATACACTAGCATTACGCTGAGTAAACATTTTCAACATCATAATTATTTTTATACGTTATAGCTCTATGGTAAGAAAATTAATAATATTAGTTAGTATAAAAATAGACATTGTAAGAAAAACGTTAAAAACTGAAAGTTAAAATATATTTTTTACTCTTAATTTCCATGAGAATCATTTCAAATGTTCTAATGTTACTGAAAGTTTTAAGGCACTCATTACTTTCTTCTGGTAAAAGATGGCCTTCTAAGTAAATTTATTTATAAAATGTTATTTAAAGTTACTTATAAAAAATGTAAAAAGAAAAAGAATTTCGTTAATTATTTAAAAAACAAAATATTTACTCTACAAACCGTTAGGAATGTAATGAACAACTTAAGTTCATAAATATTAATGATGTACTAAAAGGTATTTAAAAAAAATTGTCAATTATTAAGCTATAAATAGTGTAAAAAATCAAAGTAAAACACTCTCATTTATCTAATTTTTAAAGATAATTATATTAATTGCAATTTTAATATACTACTGTGTATAAAAAAAGTAAAGACTTATCTCAAGTTTTAACTGAAACAGTAGTTTAAAAGTTATTTATGTATATTTTTATGAAAAAAAAAATATAATAACTGATTCTGTTCATCTAAGTAGATTTACTAATTATCTACCTTTTTCTGGTAAATATAGGGAGTTTAAACCTAAATTATTTTCTAATCCATTTTTTTTAATTTATTAAAGCTAGCAATCTAACGAACCTACCACTCATTGCCGAGGAAAATTTTACATAATATGCATAGCAATTAATTAATACTATTTTTAATTAAAAAAAAGCTTTCACGCACTTTTAATATGTTTTATTTTGGGAATTTAAAATCCATATATCTATCCGAAAGAAATTTTCCCTTAATTGTTTACAATGTAATATTTTTAAAGAAAGTGATGAATACAAAAATGTAAATGCTTATAAAATACTGTTTTAAAATATAATTATCGAAATTATTTTGTTTAACGCATACACATATAGTATGGTAAATGTGTGTTTTTTTCTTAATTCTAATTATTAATGAGTTAACTATATCATAATGGTCATCATCAGCTAACTCAATTTTTGTTTAGTTTAAATAGTCTATTAATTTTAGTTTCAATATTTATCGCATTTCCAAAAATTATACATTTTTTTATTTTCTATGTAAGATATACAATTTGTTTCATATAACTTTTTAACAAATATTACCTTAAATGTGTAAATGTTTGCAATTCTTTGATTGATTAACTTTATAACTTAAAATAACTGCTTTATAATTAATTTTTAAGTGTATTTTATCTTCTGTTATTTCATCCTAGTAATATAGACCAATAAATAGAGATCTTTGCTTCTTGAAACTTTGCTTAATCGTGCAATCTTAGTTCAATACCTAAGATTTTGCAATTTTTACTGAGTCTATTTTACTTTGTTTTGTCCTTTATTGCATTTGCTCTGATTCTAATTTTATTACCAGAAGCATCATCCCAAGAAATAAAAGAGTAAACATTACATTAAGAGAGAAAAAAAATAAAAGCAGAAAGATACTCCTAAAATTCAAGAAGATAATAACCAGTGCATAATAGGCGTAGCATATTGAGGATTGCTTTACATAAATTAAACTACTTTTACTCGCTAGCTAATCACCCCTTTGTGTTTATAATACTAAGAGAAACTCATGATTATGTTGGACTGATTTCTTTTGCACCCATTAAAATTTATTAAAAGAAAGACACAATTACACAAAATAAAACTAAAATCGAAAGCCCCCACAACACGAAAGATCGAACAACCTATAAGCCATAGCATGAATTCAATGAACTAAAAACACAAAAAGAAACGAGTAGTTGCATATGATGTGTAACATCTGACATGTTACCATGGTAAATACGCAATATTAACTTTTTTTCCTGAAAAAAATATGAAACAAAATCGTGGGTATGATTGGAAATAATTTTTTATCGAATAATTATATCTTTAATGAAAATTGTATTTAATTAACAAAAGGAGTAAAAAATCCAATATTTTTTGAAAAATAATTATTCTTGCTCAATTTGGGGAAGAGTGGAGACAATAGACTTATGATAACTAAAATATGACATATACAGTTGATATTAAAGTATTTAAAAACCATTTAAAAACAGCGTCAATAACAGTACCACTGTTAGCAGTCGAAACATTCTAATTTGTGTTCATTTCGAGCTTGAGTTCATCATTCATAAAAGCTATGAGATGTTCAACTTTTGGCAAACTGAAGTTAAAGTTAAAATCAACACTCAAAATCAGGGGAAGCGAATGATAATTTTTTTAAAAGAACAGAACCACCTTCGTTATATGGTAAAAGAACAAAATGCAGGAAATCTTGAATTTATTTTTAACCATTTGATTTGAAGAAATGTATACGCCACCGAAATTAATGATTGTCCATTTTCAAATAGGCATTCTGCCACACTTATGTCCCCCAATATCGTGACTAACGGATTTAGAGTCAAGCTCTCGAGTGCTTGATGGCAACTAGGGTTGGACCCCCATGCGAGGATAGCGAAAAGACACAGCCACGCACTCTCATTGGTCAAATCAAGTAGCGCACGCTTACGTCACATCCTGTTTCACACAGCCGTCCCTTTTCACGAAATCCCTCCCAACAAATATCTAGCATCTGAGAGGAAAGATGTTACACATCAAAAAGCTTTATTATTATCTATTTTAGACATTAAAAAAGTATTATATGTTGATTATTGATGCCAGTAAAGGAACAATGATTCTTCTTGAAATCAGTACCATTGGAGAGGTTTCTTCAACTTCGGAAACACATCGAAATTACGAGGATTCATTTCAGATGAGTAGGGAGGATGCTTCAAGATTTCCAACTGCCATCGTCACAAAAGGAGAGTAAAATTGTTCGCTACGTGACAACGGGTGTTGTTATGTAGCATGATAGGGAGATTGTTTTGCAATAAACGTGGACTTTTGAGCCGCATAGTCAGACGCAGACGGTGCTGTAGACATCGGCAATAGCTCTCTGCGTTGACAGCTTGTCCCGCAAGCATATCATACGTAAGAATCAAACCCTCCCAATCGTATGCCACAATCAGTATAACCTACACCGACTGGGTTCCTATCGAAATTTCTGTGGACGTGCCGAACGTTAATGACGTCATTCATTTGATTGACGTTTTAATCCGGACTCATTAAGACCCCAGTGAAACGCTTTAACCCATCGTGCAATCATTCTACAAGGTAATGTATTTTCGCCACAAGCTCCCAGTAATCCTTGATAGCATTCTGGTGCATTTTAGCACCCGACCACCTCGATCTTAAGCCAAGAAAGCTGACTACCTTTTGAAAATATGCATTGCAGCGAAAGAAATAAAATTCTTGACTTTTACGCCACACAACTACCCTTCTAACTAGATTGACTGTTTCTTGCACCGTACACATTGACAAAATGGATTCCTCACCATTCTTATATCCTATTTGTGCATGCCTGTTATTCTGGAAGTTTCTAGGTTAAGTTGCCACTATTTAATTCACAAGCCCTCGTATATATAACCTTTGTAAAATTGATCTATTTTTTTCCTCTGAACGAATAGGATTTTTTTGTTTCCGCTAATTTTTGATTAATCAAATATTTGTAATTTTTAAATTTTTAATTTAAATATAAGTTTCTATCATCCTGTAAATTGACACATGAGTGTTGTTCCAATATAGCACAATTAAAAATCAATAATAAAATAGGGAAAACAAAAAAAATCGCCTTTTCTATCTTACATGCTATTGTACATATTTAGTTTACTATTTGTAGATAAATAGTAAATATATGTGATACTATTAAAGTGTATAATTCAGGTATTTCAAGGAACAACTGGGTATTTCATGAAATAACAAGACATGCCAGTTTATAAGTATGTAATAGATAAAAAATTTCATACTTTACCCAGTTGTTTTATGAAATAACAAATGATTACCCGTAAAAATAAAAAAATGTAAGGAATTTCCAAGTTTTTTTTAATATTAAATAATCAAAAGTAGATAAGATCTCTCGAAAAATAGATTTTATCCATATTGTGGATAATTAATTGATAAACATTGAAAATCAGATGGCTCAATTTATCACTGCTCATATTGCTAAAATTAGTTAAATAGAAAGGAAAAAAAAAGATGTTGCATAAATAGCTATACTTAAATAGAATAAAAAATACAAGCTAGAAAGAAAAAAAAAATGTTGCTTCATAAAAACGTTGTGTAAACTTTTCAGACAAAATTTTAAGAGAATATTTATTTAAATTTATGAGATTTATATTTTGTTTTCATTAATTATTAGAGCAAGGATTGCTGTGAGGACTTTTTGAATTTTATTGTATATTATTCTTGAAACAAGCACAGTTTTTACCTTTATACGTTTTTTCTTCTTTACACGAGCACTTTTTAAATCCATGTCCAGTACCGCAACTATGAACTCTTGCAACAGATCGAAGCGTTGTGTTGATAGTCGGATGGAAATTAATTCTCGTTCACATATACTGAACTAAGAACTAGATTACAATTGCTTTATCCGACCATCTCTTGTTCCTAATCGGGCCAAAGCACTAAAAAGCTTGAAAGAACTTTCGAGTCCCATATTTCATGCTTTGACAATCAAGTATATAATACCGTTAGTACTAGTTAAACCGTAGAATTGAATAATTGTATATATTTTAACTGATTTGTCTATATATTTCGTGAAATACCTAGCTGTTCTTTGAAATAACGAATTCCACACTTGAACGGTAACAAATACATCTCTAATTCTACTATTTGTTGACTCGCCCAAATGATATAGTGGTTAGCGAAGCTAACTGCGGTGCCGTAGGGACTGGGTTCGAATTCTGGAGAAGACATGGATGTTTGTAAATATATAGTGCCTTTGAGGCATGGGGGTACTCTAAATGACCGTCGAGCCGCAAGTCCTCTCGTGTGGTTGGAAGAAGGGGAAGAGAGATGGGATGCCCCTGAACACCCCCAGGGTTTTCTCCCTCTAAATTGGGGTGGAACCGAGCAAAATCGTACTCAAAGCTAACGACAGGTGTAAAAATTCTAGCCCTTAGCCGCGATGAATTTAGTGGGCCTCGATATGACTTCGTCAGGCAGGTGGCATTAGTCACAACAACTATTTGTTGAGACATTTTATTTGACTCTATAAAGGAACTTTTTTCATAAAATCTTCACTATGCCAATAGCTGATATAAGTGTTATGATGAACTGCATACATCGTTAGATTCATAGAGAAATACAAATAAAACTGCATTTTAATGTATGTATGAGCATATACATACCTATTATAATTACTTTAAATTGTATTACCCAGAAAAACTTTTGAAGAATATTGCAAAATCATCTAAGGCATTGTTACATTATCTGAATGAAAATTTAAATTTTTAAAAATTCAATAAAATTTTAAAAATGCCTAATGAGTGTGGGGAAAATTTTTCAAGTTGAAAAAAAAAAAAAAAAAAACTTGTCAGGCACTAAAAGTCAATGAAGAGGAGAAAAGAATCTAAATTAAGTTTTCGTTTAAATTACCTCTGAATTTTCTTTTCAATAACATGAATGAATTCTATTAATGGTTGTGTAAATTCCGAAACCCGAAAAATCAAAGAGCGCGGATAAACTTTTTTTTTTTTTAAACCTTATAATGACAAAGCACACAAAACTTGAATTAAACATTATTTCAAAGTACTATAAACAGAAAGTTCTTTTCCGACGTCACTGCTTTCATAATAACAATGAAGTCCCTTAGCGTGAAATAGCATAAATTTAGTGAAGGGTAAAAGATTTCTGAAGCGTGTTTGAAACAACAATTCATACAAGGCAGCAAATATCAAATACAGGGAACTCAAGTAATGATGAGTTCAGATCGGGAGATGCTTCCGGAATGAATGAATGAAAAATTTCTGGTTATTCGCGTGAATCAAAAGCCAATTGTTGTACCCTGGGCAGCGCAATCTTTGTTGGATTGGGGGAATTTTTCAGAATAAAAGCAATTTCAATCGCGCATGACTTCCAGTGATCCTTCTAAATTGAATCTCTTCCAGTTGGCTGGCTTGTACCAGCCATGCCAGAGAACATTTTTCTGTTTTTAGTATCTAAACTGGAAAAAAAATATCCTGATTGAATTAGAGAGCTGTAAAACCAGTTCTGTTTTCCGCTTGTTTTATTTTCCATTGCTATACAATTTGATTCTTGCTTTTCTTAATTTGTTTTTCTGGTGTTCGGGCAATTGCTAAAGTAGACGGGAGCGTAACAATGTAAGATGGATAAAGGTGCATAAAAATATTAAAAAAATTTTAAAAGTCTTTTTTTTAATATATAGATTGTATTCTTCTTTAAATGTTTAAAATATCCCCACTTGTTTTTTTTACGAGTTTGCTATTGTTATATTTTTTTCCCCGAAAGTTTAGCGTCTACAAAAAGGTAACCCTTTGTTTTTTTTTTAAAAAAAAATCCATTTTTGCCTTTTTTTTTTAAAAAAATTTAAAAAAGAAAAAAAAATATACAAAAAAAATTTAAAAAACTATTTTTTTTATTTAAGAAAAAAAAAAATTTTTAATAATAAAATTTAAGAAAATTTTATTTTTAAAAAAAAATATTTTTATGGAATTTGAAACTTTTTTAAAATAAAAAGAATTAATTTTTTTTATTATATAATTTTATATATTATTTCTAAGAGACATTTTATCTTAAAACAAATTTTTGTTATGAATTTTAATCTTATTTATTTCTCAAAGTATTATACTAATTTAAAGTTGAATTCTTCAGAAAGGAAAAAAAAATCTACCAATATTTTAATTATTTTTATTTAAATTTTGGGCAATTTTTCGTTATAATAATATAACTATATTATCTTATTTTACTTCATTGATAATTTAGGTGGGTCTACAATTTAACGAATTTTATAGGGAAAAAAAATTATGTCTTTTTCTACGACCATTTTGCATGAAATTCCTAAAATTTTGTAAATGGTGACAAATAATCTTTCTTCATGGCTCAATATTTTATTCTGAATAAGAATATTTTTTGTTTATACATGCCCTTAAGCTAATTATTTGAATATTTCTACTCTAAACGGTAATTTTGAATCATTTTAAAAATGGGTTCTTCAGTATTTTCCATAGATTTAACTCTTGTTAAAAAAAATAATTGACTTTTTTTAGTATTTAGCGTTTTCGGAGCCGTAGATGAATTTTAATTAACCAAGGGGAAGAAAAGTGACGTTTACCTGCCTTGGTCAAATCGATTTGTATTATTAATTAGCAGATAAATTCAGGAGAAATAAATTTATTACTTTTAATTGACTTTATTTTAACGATTTGTCAGATGATGTCAGTGCACTGAAATACAGAAATAACGACGTTATTATGAAGTTGTATCTGCTGTTACTATTCTGCAATTGGTTTGTTACGTATGAAGCGTATCACGTGTTAAATGTGTGTTTAATAATTGCCCCAATATACTGTTATCTTGATCACAAGATACGAAAAACATGGATTACTTACAAATGCACAGCTACACTCCAATTGATGAAAATTGTGCTAGACATATTTTTACATTTTATAGCACAGTATAACATAATGTATCGTAAACGTAGTCTTAATAGAGGCTTGAACGGGAAAAGTTTGGACAACGGTTGGACTAATTTGGCGACCACTTATCCAGTACAGAAATCTCTTATAATTTGACAGATATTTCCGAATCAGAACGAGAAATTATTAATTGTTTAATATAATTGTTATAGCCATTTTTCAAAGATGTTTATTCTTTAATAAAAATTAACAACTGGTAAACAGCTTTCATTTTACATGGTAAGTACCACTTTAGATAATAGTTACTATCAAAGCCAAGGTCCAAGTATGGAAATTATGTTATGGGTGATGTCTAATGTCAAAGCTTTTTACCTCCGCTGGTAAAACGTATCTTGGAAAGCTTTCTAGTTGGGATAATGACATTAATTAGAGATGAATTATTGATTTGTACTCAATAAAGTCACGCGAAGGGTTTTTTTAATATCACACATTAATTTTCTTTCACATGAATTAAAAACTTACTGATGAATTATTTAAGATAAGTCTATAATTGCTGAAGGAACGCTTAGAAAAAACAATCTGAATCGTTTGAATTACAATCCTTACTTTGCCAAAACACGCGTCTGTGTTTTCAAAGTGATAAGTATTTTGTGACATATATATCTTAAAAATAAAATTGTGACTCTTCTATCTATTTTACATTATGACAGGAGTGTTTTACGAGAAAAGAGAAAAAAAATTGTGCTATAATTCAACTAAGATTGGAGAAGGTACGACTGATAAACTAGCAGAAACGTATACACTCAAGTGAACAAATCAAGTTGGCTGTTGTGTCTAAAATTTTTATAATACAATTAATCTAGCTGCAATTAATGTATTTGTTTTTTATGCGTATCAATCCATTGTACAATAAACATCAACTTTTTAAAAAGAATTTCTTTCTGAAAGAACTAAGAAAGTATCTTAGAAATATTAAAAAGAACCATAAAAAATATTAGTCGAAAAAGAAAATATTTCTGTGAATAAGTAAGATGTACTTAGCTGAAAAGTTTGAGAAATAAGTTGTCAGAATACACAAATAACTCAAGTTTAAAAAAACGCGTCTCTAAGAAAGACAGAAATATTCGACGTGAAGTGCGTATAAAAAGCAAAAATATATATATATATATATATAGGCATAAAAGGCATTTCTCTACACTGAGCATGTAAATATATTTTGTAACTTTAGCTATTAATAGCAAAACATTACAATAATAATGTGGTTTCAACAGTGCTTCTCAAACTTTCATTATTTGTGACCCAGTATTCAATCATAATTTTCATCGCGCCCCCTCCCCCTTTCATACGAATAACAATGCATTGAATTCAATAATATTATACTTTGACTCTAAAGCTAAGTACAAATTTAATCCTTTAAGTGCCATTGGCGTGAATACACGTCTTGCTCATTCGGTACTTTAAATGCCCCGGACGTATATATACGTCTTTCTGATGTACGGCCTTTTCTGTGTACTGCTATCCATAAACTCATTCCGAAGGCTTTGAAATACAATAAAAGGAATTTGACAGTGTTTGCGAAGGATTTATTTATTCCATAGGATTTGCTTATTTATTCCTTTTCATCTCTACCCCCATCCAATACAACACATACGCGCACTTACGTGGAAAACGGAGGCTTTGGGGAGCGAATCAAGTAACTTTTAATCGGCAGTTAAGGGATTCTTTATAAACTCGTACAAAAAAATTCAAGATAAGTGTTAATTTTTCTATATAACTTTACATATGACAAGCCCATGCGGTCACTTGTTAAATATTAAACTTTCTCTTAACTTAGTATTGTTAAATTAGTTACATAATACATTGTGCAGAGTACTGATACATTTGTAAGTGTATTATATCAATATAAATGTTAATATTATTTTTTTTTATTATGTCTAAATGTATTTTGTTTGTTTACTTTCAGTAAATTAATAATTGTTTTAAATAATTTTTTGTTTTGACTTTTCAATATGCTCGCGTCCCCGTTTTAGAGTTATCACACCTCCCTAGGGGGCATGTCCCACAGTTTGAGAAACGCTGGGTTACAATGTTGCACTTCACCGGCGAGTTTGAAATGATATCGGCTGTACTGTAAAGGGAATGAAAATATCTTAGATCGTTTCGGTGATGAGTTCCACTTCGAACTGATTCCCCTTGACCAGCGAACATGAATAAAAAACTTTCGGGACAGTGGTTTTATGTTTTGTGACCTGGGTTATATCCGCTACACTCTCCAATGACTAGAAATTACCGGATGGAATTCCATTACATTTGAAAGCCGGGATATTTTTATTGTCATCCGTGACACCCTTATTATTATGACGATAATACAACAAGACCCTACGTCTTATAGTATTATCCTTCCTTACACAAACCCCTGGGCATGAATTTCAATCTGATCATGCCCAGCCAGATTGGCCCGTATTCATTTTGATTGCAATACCGTTTCTATTAATTTACAGATATCTAATTATTAATAGTAATTTTTTTAATTTAAATAATAAGATACCAATATTTTCCATAACACTGTACTTAATGAAACCCATTCAAATGTTTTAATTCTAAAGAATTACTTATCAGGGAAAATTTAGAAAGAATAACATAGTTAAATAAAAATGTGGAATAATTGCGTCTCTTGGAATTTAAAAATCATTTTCATTTAATTTATTTACTAAGCCTTCTTGAAATAGATGACTGCATACATATTTACATATTTTGCAGCACAATTTTCGAGAAAAAATCATTTCTTAATGCGAATATCATTTCTTCTTGTTCAAAATTTAGACTTAAATTCAATATAGATTTGCTGATATGAATAGTATAATATTGTGATGTAAATTAAAACACCAGTGAATCAACATTAGAAAAAAAAACACACACAAACAAGTATCAGTGATATTACAGGTCTTCAACATGACCATGTAGAAATTTTCATTTAAAATCAAACTACAATTAAAGAACTAAGTATTACTAATATAAATATGTTGTCAAAACCTTTCAATAAAAAAATGTCTTACTTATCATTCAGTCATATAAATATCTTTCAATATCTTGCTGAAAATATGCACCTAGATTTATGAAAACGATAATGCCAGCACTTATTATGTACTTGCATAGTTCTTATGGTTATTTAATTTATTTAACTAAAAGTGTGGTTCAGATACCTTCCCATCTCCCAATTTAGGGACCAGATCGAATGACCACTTCACCAGCTGCATTTCTAGCCAATCATTTGCATCAGCTGTTGTTGGCGTTATGATACCTGTCAGATACGTGAGTTAATTAGATAGGGGTGCATTCTTCGCTATTTGTGCTTCACGGTTAATTATCTCATTTCAAACACGCGCCTGCATTCCAGCAGAAAAGCAAGTTTATGTGAATATATAAATATGCGCACAACTCCTAAAGTTTCTACTCAGTGATCTCTTCAACAACGTACTACATTTCAAAACTTTTGAAATTGCTTTAATTAAATTATTAAACCAAATATTTAACATGCAGTATGCCAAACATTTTATTTATTATTGTTAATTAGATAGTTTATTAATGAAAACATTAATAGAGGTTATTTCTGATCAGTTTGCAATCTACATAAATTTATAGTTAACTTCTTTTTGATATTTTTCAAGCAAAAATCGAACATTATATACTGTGATGTGAGTTAGTATATGATATTTATTATATTTATGCTCAATCATTTTTATGTGCTCAAAACCGTGAATTAATAGAATATTTAATTTAATATTTTTCAGAAAGAAAGTATTTTAAATGTATATTGAATGCGCATAAACACATGGAACTATCACTGAAAAATGTTTTTGCAGTACACACAACAAACAACACACACACACAAAACCAGTGTTTTCAGTCGAGTAATTTACTTTTTATCCACGTATAGTATAAAGAATGAGAACCAGAAGTCTTGTCCTGATTATAGTCATTTATAAAAAAATAACCATTTAATATAACAGCGTAAAATTTATATCACTGGATAGATCAATTTTGGTACTTTTTTTGTGCAATAGATGACGAGAGTGCTATTTCAAGCGGAATTTGTAAGAAAGACATAATTTCCAACCGAAATGGCGTCAATTCAAAACAAAGCCCAATGTATGCTTTAGTTTCATGAAAGGAATTCCCCTTATAGTATTCTGCGCAAACTCCGACATTGTCATTTAGGTCTTGATGCATTGTTGTCATGATGAAAAAATCAATCAACCGGATTGTATGAAATGGTTTATAGAAACAGGCAGAGTAGCAAAAAACAAGTTAAGAACATTTAACGTTAACTGGAATACTGCCTGAACATTCTCCCAACTACCACTGGAACACAAGTCACAATTTACTGAGGTAAAAGATCTTACAAAAAAAATTATAACAGTACATGTTTTATATCAAAAGAACACATATGTATAATTACAATAGTTCGATCACTATATTTATAATCAGAGTAAGACTTTGTGTTCCCCTATACTCTTTAATGACATAATAAAAATTATTTTGCTTAGTTACTATATTTTATAAGTATAAATTGAATTATTTTATCCTTAGGATGAAGTTTACATTTTTGATTAACTGAAGTTAATCTATATATTGTCCATAAGAGTCTACACCAGGGCTACTCAACCTTTTTTCCTGCTGGGCCGCTTACATATGGCAGCTATTTTATGCGGTCCACAACATGAGTATAAATGGGGGAGAAATGCTTTAAGACCAAGATATCATTCGGAATTTAAAATATGGAAAATTGATCAAAATATTATAACACTTTGTTTCTGTTTTTTTTTTTAATTATCATTTTTTATATTTTTTTTTATTTTTGTCACTAACACTAAATTGGAAGCAAATAAGAATCACTCCTTCACAATTTCTGCATCTGTAAACGGTTTCATAGGATTACCAATAATATAACAAACTTCATAGGATGTCTATAACTGCTGTGATATAGCCATTGACAAAACACCTTGTTGTTGTTGCAAAGATTATTCAAGAAAGCCTATTTATCACCTCTTGAAAGAGGTCTTCGAGCAAAAGTGTCATTGAACGATTCATGCTTATTGGAATCTTTTAAATACAGCACTTTTGTGACAAATCAAACAAATACTGATCCATATCAGTTTTTCACTTCAAAATAATTAACCTCTCAATCGTCTTGAAACAATATATTTTCTTCGAATGTTTTTCGCTTGCGAGATGTGAAATATAGTCAAAAATTAGTTCCACCCATAAAATTGTCGCTACTCCACTGTTGTCTGTTATCACTAACCGTAACCATTCCAAATAGAAAAAGAATATCAATTCGCAACCGTACAGCATAGACATTAAAAAGCAAAATTGATATACTTGATTTCTTGACAAAGAATTTCCCACCAAATATTTAATACAATGTTCCTAAATAAGTAAATTTCTCAGAGCAATGGGCCATGACCGGGCCAGTTAAAATGGCTAGGTGGGACGCATGCGGCCTTGCAGGCCGCAAGTTGAGTATCGCTGGTCTACGCTTATAAATATTTTGAATGTCCTATAAAAATAATATACTCTTACGAATATAAAGTTTCTGCCGTAATGAATTTTCAATCTTTTAATTTCAAAAATTTCAGAATTGTACCTACTGGTTTAATCTAAAACGTGAAATATCTTGCTTTGATAAGCATACTTTTACCTCTTCAGACATTAAAATGTTCCAACTCTCAACTTAAAAATGCTTAAAGTCTTTCCACTAATGGTTTAACCTAACGAGAGATACTGGAATACATGATGTGCAGTATTGACATTAATAATAAATGATGGGAAGGGGTAAGTAATGAATTTTTGCATCTCCAAGGAAGAATAAGTAAATACTTAGTTATATCATTTATCATGCTAAAGTTTCAGGCAACCATGCATATCATTTACGGAAATTTCTCCAAGACACATTTTTTAGCATATTTTATAAGTCTAAATTAAAACTATGTTACCTAAGAAAATATATGTTATAAACGAATTATTCAAGATATATTGTTTTTGTAAAGACTGTTATAATTTTGAATTGTGTTTGCATTTCGTATATTTACAGTGACCAAAACAGGTGAATTGAACTCTATGTATGTTAAGTCTTACCATAACGTTATAACAATGTAAATAATAATAATTTCTTTTATTATACAGCTGGTATGAAATATATGTTTCTAATCCGTATATCGGATTCGGTCATTAATATTGTTATGGTTGCATAATTTTGAATATTAGCTCTTTAAATAAAAAAAAAAAAAGTAATAAAAATCTTAAATTTCAAATCTTTAAATATTGTCCATACATTGTTCAGTATTAGACATAAATATTCGCAGTGATATTATGCAACGTATATAAAACTATTGCTACTTAAAAGTTGCTTTGTAAACTTTAAATCTGAATTCAATTCTATATTATTTATTTGTTTTAATTCTTTGACTAAAATATTTCTATAAATTCCTTTTATAATGTCAAATAAATGTTGTACATTATTCATCAAGCAAGAGGGCCCAAAGGTAGCGTATCGCGCTTCAACACTACTTGTCTGGGTTCTATTCTCGAATTTGGCAAGCCTGAGTCAGCCATTCATCCCTGTTGCAGTGGGTTGATAAATAAGTACCAAACTTGCTTGGACTGAACAGGGGAATTTGCTTTTGCACCTCGATACCCGATGTTCACGTATACTGGGATGGACACAGTAGGCCTTGGCCCTCATGGGCTGTTTCTCCACTGAGTTTGAGTTATTTATTAGGCACCAATATGAATGATTCAGGCATCAAATATATCAGTATCAATATCATCAGGATTCAAATTATGCTCATTTTTTCAAAAATAAACAAAATATTTACATCTAAAATGATTCTAAAAAAAGTCTTAATTATAGTCTACAAAATTTAATGAATTTAAAATATTAGTAATTGTTCTTATTCTTAATACGTGCACAGCACATTAAATTCATTTCTATATTAAAATACTGCAGACCTGTTATAGTAAATTTATTTTCATACCTGTGGCTAAAAACCCTTTACAAAAAATTACTTGCGTCTGCTAAAAATATCGTCTTAAAGAATAAAAATATTTTTTTGTTTAACAATTAAAACATAAATGTTAGCATGTAATTTGACCGTGTTACAACTTTAATTAATGATTAAAATAATAATTTATGTTATTGCAAGTTATTCAATTTATTCTTCAGAAATTTTCCAAAATAATGAAAACATCAAAATGTTCAGATAAACAAAACATATTTCATTTCCATTGTGATAAATTTATTTGAAATTTCTTTCCCTATTGCATACATAAGGGTGTACGCAATTAATATTGCATTTTATGTGCAGATTCATTCTAAAAATTATTATTTTAGTTAACTTTTTTTTTAAAAAATTTAAATTTTACTGTAAGAAAATTATGCAGTGAATATCCATTTAGAATAAATGTTATCCGCAGTGTGAATTGGATAAGATGTGGAAAACTTAGAGAGGTAACTCTAATAACGCACATTATTTGTAACCCAATGTTTCTGTATTAGCATTTAAATTAGTCTTGAATGTGTAAAGGAAAATATTTTTTTTTATTTATTTTTATATTATACTCTTATCTAAATAACATACTACATCCACAGAAAAATATCACCAAATACTTTGGTTAAGCAATAAATACAAGTAATAACTAATCTCAATCCGAGCGGAAGTAATTAGCTTTGCCGATAACCAATAGTTTCAACAAAATTCGAACAAACTTCATTCTTTGTTTGCAGCATAATCTTCTAATTTACTGTGCCTCTCTCAATTTTACGGTTCTGCAATCATCGCCAAATAGTCATTAGAAATGGGAGAAAAGTGGAAGCTTTAATTGGTAATTTTTGTTCCTTTGTTTAATCCTCTCTGAAATAACGCTTCAATTTTCCTCATTAAGATATTCTATAAGCATTTCTTCAATTCAATCACTAGGTTCAAAATGAAAATATATTTACAATATCGATCATGATGAGAGATATATTTATATTTTTTTTTATATATGGATTTTCACTAGATAGCATAAGCCTTTTAATTTGAATTCTTGCGCATAAGCACATTTTTTCAATATCACGATTTAAGTTGAGCTCCATTTTTAATATTAAAGTTATGAATAATGTGTTCTAATATCCATTTAAAATGTATTTCAATTAATCGATTTAAATTTCTTTCCCAGGTGTATTGAATTATACTTTATTAAAAATTAAGTGAATCAAGAATTATATATACATATGAGTGTAATAAATTAATATTTATTTAAAATACTAATTATATATTTTTATCAAAATCTTTATAACGATTACCCTATTTCTAAAGGAGAATATCATCTAATTCTGTATTTTAAAGGATATAACGTACATTTTGATAGATTTATTGGAGATCCCTAACAAAGGAATATCTTAATTTAATAGCTTATATACGAGTATGTGCGTAACTGAGTGGTTGAGTGAATATTAACGTCAAACTGTTCAGCTACACGAGGGTTTTTGGCGATGAACCACGTAATTTTGAATCATGGTCAAGTGACGTGGATGACACCTAAGCTGGCAACCTCCTCTCCTAACTACTACACCACACCAAAGCGAGGACGTCATAGCTCTCGACAGATTTATTGTGCATCGCTGCCGTACATGGCGGGTCTTTAGTAGTACTGGGCTGGAACTCGTGACAAAGTCAGCGACGATCCGATACCTATACCACTCGGCTACCGCGGCCACAACTGAGTGGTTGAAACTTTTCCCTCAATGATTTATTTATTTTATAAAAATAACTATTATTTCCCTTCACTTGAAAATGTGAATATACTTTTGCTAGAATATTTCTCTCTGTTTTTTTACCTATATTTAAATGTAGAAGAAGGATAATTGTCTCTCTTGATTGGTTGGCACTTGAGCTGAGTGGATGCTGAATTATCCCTTCTTTCGAAAAAAATGTATACACCCACAAGAAACTGAGTTACTATTACAAAAGTTAGCAAGAATGTAGTTAGGTAAAATATACGCAAATGATTAAAATGTTGGTGCCAACGAGACAAGGAAAAACGTGTTATACGCAGGTGGTATCCACAGCTGGGAAAATTTGAAAGCATCATTCCACGTGTCATAGGGTTATTTCAAACAAATCTGTCAACTTGAATGGACGTATCATGATTAGAGATATCTCAGAATCATAACCGGCAACAGTACGAACAAATGTCAGACTTTAAGAGGGAGCTTATATCAGGTCTCAGAGAAGAATATTTGTCGAACACGTGTGTCGGTCGCCACCACAGTCGAAGCGATATGGTAGTTGATCGGTGTTTGCAACAATGGATCACGGAAGTCCCGGGTACACAATCGCACACTATGAGCGCAC
The DNA here is from genome assembly GCA_019973955.1 of Trichonephila inaurata madagascariensis. Lineage (NCBI taxonomy): Eukaryota > Metazoa > Arthropoda > Arachnida > Araneae > Nephilidae > Trichonephila > Trichonephila inaurata. The sequence goes on along the minus strand of BMAV01027472.1, from coordinate 10,808 downwards.
ATTCATAAGAACGGCCACGTCCTCACCAACAATGTCTCTAGAATGGATTTAACGCAGTTTTCCACCTTCCAAACATCCGATAGTACCAAGGAAAATATTCGGTGACTGACCGACCCAGGTAAAGGGAGCCGATGAGCATAAAAAGGATTACCACTGACCCCACATCATAGACAGTGTCGATTGGATTTTTTTTTACCTCGGGCAAGTTGGAAAGTGACCGACTGGAGATGTGTGATCTTCAGCGCTGAATCCTGATTCAGTATCAATGCTGATTACCAGTGCGTACGCTTGTGGGTGTTGGAAATTTATTATCTTGTAAATCATCAAACCCAGCTCTGAAGGAATCCAGTAAAATAAATATTAATTTTTTAAGCCCATCACAGCTTGGAGCATGAATGTTTTTGGTAGATAGTCCTTGCAATAATGTAAAATGTGTATTAATATTTTTTTCTTCGAAATAAAAAATTAAAAAAGAAAAAAAAGTTTGTTTACAAAAAAGATGTATGACCAACTAAGGAAAGAAAAATATAATAGTTTCCTTGTAATATCTGTAATTTTAAGTTACTTATATATCCTATATGTTATTGCTATGAAAAGCAAAATCCCAAAGCCAATCTTTATTTCTGACCAGCAAGTACTCACTAAGCAGTTCATTGTTTTCTTCCAGATATTGTAAAACAAGATCCCTCAAATTCCAAAACCTCTTGACTTTACTTCCTTTAAAAAGCCAGCACACATAACAATGTGAAGAGTATTTTCTAAAAGTTAATTTTCTTTTGAAATACAGTTAATTAAGTGTATTTAGTAGTATTTTGAGATTATTTTTTTTGTCTGAAACAATTACATTTCAATAAAATTGTTAAGAAAACATTATTTTTGAAATATTTTAATTCTTCCAAATGTTTTTGCGTGCCTCTGACACAACTTTACCGTGCCACAATATGGTACGTGAGCCGCGAGCTGGGTCCCTCTGGCTTATGCTATCATATCACCAGGTGCCATTTATCGGCAAGACAGTGCTCGTCTACCTACTTCACGGATATGACGCAATGTTTTCAAGGATGGGACATACTTCCATGGTCTTCCAGGTTACTGGACCTCTAACCAATAAAAACCATTTTACACATGCTTGGAAGGTAACTGCAGCTGTCCCTGAATACTCGTGAATTTACTTGCCAGTTACAAATAGGTCATAGGAAACCTCTTGATACGATGCCACACCATGGTTCAGCTTGTATATCTACAAGTGGATTTACTACCCACTGATTTAATCCTCTTTTTAAAGCAATATCTTCTTGGTAAAATAACCTGTTCTCCTAAATTTGTAATTATTTTATTATTTCTTCATAAACTACATAGTGCATGTCAAGTTTCATGATAGCAGCTCGTTTATTTTTGTGCGCATGTATTTTTTTGTTACAGTGTATATATAACTTCAAAATTACAAGAAACTAAGAAAGTTTACAAGATATTTACACACACACACAAAAAAGTACAAACTGAGTTACAAAAGAGCATCAGATTATGTGTTTATGAGAGTTTTCGATGCTATAAATTTCAAGAAGTTAACAGCGTTTACAGAAATATTGAAATTTTGTTCTTCTTTTTAAGGTATCCGACTAATTGCGACAACTTTGTTTTTGAAAAAAATGGAGATATGGGGATTTTTTTTTTGTGATTTTCAGATTTATTTAGTAAGTTTTAAGGAAAAAAATCGTAAAATTGAAAACGGAAAAAAAAAATTTATTATTATTAAAAGGGGAAAAAACTGGTGAAAATGTACAAAAAGTTACATAAACGGGGTACGTTAACGGGGTAAAACTTACATAAACACTCTGTACAAAAACTTTTGAACAAATTCTCAATTTTTCAACTTTAATGCATTACTTTGTTATTCATATTTGAAGTGACTTTCAGGCTAATAGATATTTTAATTTTTACAAAAACTAGATCACTCTATCTTGGTGACTATATGAAATTGCTTAAAAAACAGTGATTAAAATCACATAAGGTACTGTAAACTTTGAAATAAAACAGTGATTTAAAACTCTGAAGGTCAAAACACTTCTACTGTTATATAAAACATTCACAAAAAATTTCAGCAAATTATTTTTAAAACCTTTTGAGCAATCACTGTCCCCGTTTGAGTTTTTCGAAAAAAAAAACACATTTCGAGTAAAACGCATTTTAAAATTGACTTCTTGTGTAAAGTTATAGCATCTTCTTTTATTAAAACACTTATAGTTTTTGTTCTAGTGAATGCAAAATAAGAAACATGGTGTTTTTATTAAGCTAATAAGATGATCTATAAAATAAAATCATAAAAAATTTGTCAATTTTTGAAAAAAAATGATGATTTTTAGGGTAGTCGGATACCTTAATTGAATTGAAAATGAAACGAGGCAATTTGAAAGTATTTTACAGAAATATGTAATATGACACGTATTCGAAATTGAACTAAATATAATTATTTTCCCAAATATTAAATGTGCATATGATATATTGATATTTGAAAGAACTACCAAAATAAAGCAACATAACACACACTTGAACAAACTGAGCCTATAATTGAAAATATCTAGGTGGAAACAGCATAGAACGAAATGTCTTTCTGAGACTCTGAAAACAAAACGTCAATGCCGAATCTTAAAACGAAGAAAACCTTATTATCTTTGAAGAGGGAAAAAAAGGTGTTGGAGAAGCTGTTAAATGGGGAAGTGACACGTCTTTATCTTTTGAGTGCTATACAAAAGTCGATAAACCATTTCGATATTTTTCGTTCCATTTCTTTTTTAATAAAACAGAAAACACAGTGAAAAGAACAAGCACTTTGGTCACCGTACTTTATGCTCCTTTCTTTTTTATCGACAATGTCGCCTTACCCGTCTGGGACTGATTTTCTGGAATTGTGGGATAAATTCCATGTTTTGTTACATCATTTAATGCTTTTACTGATAAAAACAATATGTTTTGTTTGCTTCTATAAAAAAAAAATAAGAAGTTGATTATGTACAAAACTTTATACAAGTTTAACAAAATATTCGGCTCAATATTAATTGTTCATACAGTTTCTCCTACAATAATAAGCTTAATTACGAATGTCGTTTATATTTCAGTGAGTTAAGGAGTTTAAAACCACTTAATTATCTACCAATGAGATATCTCTCCCTAAATATATCAGTATTTTATGTTGCTTTGCTAGCATTGAACAAAATGTAATATGTTAGAAATTCTAAATATAATTTAATGTAAGATAACATTTTAATGTATAATAATCTTTGCAGTTATTGGAAGCTAGTAGTTAAAATGTTAAATGTTGTAATACACTGTAAGATGAATAAATTATTCAGAAAATAAAAAAAAAACCCAAATTATGAAACATATTAATTAGCTTAAGAATAATTAAATATGAATTAGTTTATTGCATTGTATAAGTATCAAACATGCACTACGAATTTAAAAAATTTTCAACAAATTCAAAACATTTTAAAAAATTTTTTACAAAAACAAAATTTAACAAATGAAAGCGTGTTTACTTCTGTACAATTAAAATCAAAATTTTAAAAAAATACTACAAAAAAGTAAATATTATTTTGGGTTTAAATCAAAAATTTTTTTTTTTATTTTATTAAATTTTAAATCCTAAAAATGATTTTTTAACCCATACATTTTTAAAAATGTTTAAAGCTTTAATATTTTTAAAAATAAGTTTCCGGACATTTCAAAAATAATGGAGACAAAAATTGTTATATTTTAAAAAGTTTTTTAAAATTTTTTACAAGTTTTTTTTTTTTAGAGATTTAATTTTTTCCCCATTTTTAAATTTTCCCTATAAATTTTAAAAAAATTTGGGGAAAAAATTTCGTTTAATTTCAATTTAGAGAACAATTATTTGACAATATTTTCCTTATCGAATGTTTTTAAGGCTTTCATTATACAAATATTTCCAATGTTATTAACTCTAAAATCATTATTATATACCCTTAGGTTAATAGTGATTTGTAACATAGGTTATTTTTATCTTGTGTAAATTGATTTTTTTTTTTTTTCAATGAACTTATAGACTATACCAATCAAAGTGGTAAGTTTAGTTTCGTCCAGATTTTTGAGCGAACATGCAGGGAATGGAAGAAGATTTTTTTCCCCCAATTATTTCAGTGATAAACAAGTTTATTAGGGGAAAAAATTGTCGCAATTTTAATTTGGAACAGAAACCACGTGAGTGTGACAGTTGAAAGAGATCCATCAAAAAATAAAGTTTCGGGGGTGTCCAAAAAAAGATGTATGGCCCTTTTTTTTCCCCGAGCAAACTGTGACTGTAAATTTTAACTGGATATGTTGCACTTGCAATTTTCCTGAAACTAATTGCTCATTTGAAGGATTTTGTCTTCCATAAAGACATTGAACTCCCCCTAAACGTTGAACTTCCGTTTGCTTGAATTGAGCGTATTCGAGAGAAAACCTAGCTTTTTTCCCCCCTGGCTCGATTCCTTTATTTGAACCCCTTCGAAATTTTTTTTGTTGGGTAAGTTCAAAACCTTGTTTTACATTCCCCGTCTCTACCGTCATCTTTACACGAGCTCAAAGAATACATCTGTGGTTCAATGCAGACAATTCAAAGACTATGGTACAAAATGTATGGAATAATTTCGATAATGTTCTGCAAGTCTGTTGCGGGAAAAAGGGGAACATATCGAACATTTGAAGATGATGTATGAATGTAATGAATTTTTTGGGTTCTTTTCATACATATTGCATTTGTGTAGATATAATACTTTTAAAATATAGTGTCTTAAAAAATGAATTAATCAGTTATTATAACCCTGTATTTTAGCTAATTAAAATCCCGTATTTTTTTTCCATTTTTCTTTAATTTTTTGCCCTTAAAAAAATTTAAATATAATATATATATATATATATATATATATATATATATATATATATATACTATATATATTTTAAAGAAAAATCTGGGAAATTATGCTATTTTTGTAACCACCTGACAGAGTAAATAATTACAGATGAATTGAATGAATCACTTTAAACGTTAGCAAGTGATCACACTTTCAGCAAGTGATAATTTCATTATTCGAATATAACTTTCCTTGTAAACAAAAAATCGTTTAATTAAGAAACAACTATAATTTCACAATGGTTATGTTTAAGAAATGCATTTTTTGTTTGTTATTTTTCTTCGTTTTTAATTAATGTGAGAAAGAGAAGTTAGATTTACAGATTTAACAAATAATCAATTTATTAGTTTTCAAGCTTTGGTTCTACACGTACGACAAACTCGTATTATATAAATTTAGCCATAATCTCTAATTAACTTCTAAAGTATTTAACTGACTAAATGGAGGGGATACTCCCCTCAATCTTTTATAATTAATTTAAAGAGCGTTAAACATAAAAAATTATAATTAGGTGTCAAAGTCCTCTTTAATATTTCATTGCATCCTATTGCGGATAATGACTTTAATGCTAAGGTGGTCTCATGAAATTAAAAAGACAGGAACAGTTACGTGAGTATTCTGTGAGCTTGGTAATACTCATCAATTGCAAAAATCAAACATTGCACATTTTCCACGAGAAATTTGTAATTTTCAGTAGTATTTGTGTGTATCATGTGAAAAACTAAGAAACATAGTTCTTAATATATATTAGGATTTTGACTTTATCCTCCGTATATTTTTACACTTTTATCCCCCATATCTTTATGGCTAAAATTTAAAGATTTTTCTTTATTTCCTGATTTGATTTGAAGCACATATATAGAATGCATCATTATATTACTTGATACTTCAAACATTCAAAATGCGTCAACAATATGCTAATGGTTACATGTGTGTGCGAAACTTGTGGAGTGCTTCGAGCATTTCTCAACCAGACCGTCTGCTTCCCCACTATTTGTATTATAATTTGCTATAATCTCATATACTGAGTTCCAATATTTATAAAATTTGAATCATGCATCTTTGGGAAGAGTATTGCTGCAATAATTTCTATCAATGCAAGTCCCTGCCATGTGGAAAATAGTAATGTAAGTACAGATACGTCCTATTTAGTAAAGTGTTACAATTGTAAAACGCACTTTCTTTTAAATTTTAATAACATACACATTATAAATTAGCAGTAGAAGAAAACTAACAGCCTGAGTACTAGACGGAGTGGTAAGTGTTACAACCATTCCTTTTGCTGTGATGCGTAGAAGTATAAACGCAGTAGTCTCAAGAATGTCTTGTAATAGCTTAACACGTTCGCCGCCGCTGGCGCATCAGCATTGCGCTACCTCGTATACCGGCTCCGCTCTGGGAGAATGATAGACTATAGTAAGTTATATACTTTATTTTTAGTGCAGCTTTGGAGTTTGAAAAAATAGTTTTCTTAGGCGTGTTAGTGAAGCATTATTTTTATATTTTGTGTTTTTTTTAAATTTTGTGTTGAAGGTTTTTATATATATATATATATATATATATATATATATATATATTATATATATCCGTTTTTAAAAATATCGGAAATTACAAGTATTGCAGGGCCTTCACAGCCTAAGAAAAGGAAATTAAATAAAAATTGACAGAAGCCGAAATATATTACAAAAGTTTTCTTAAACTAAACATGAAAATAAAAAAAGTTTTTTCGTTTTTCTGGTTTTACTACTAAAATGTAAGGAATGTTTTTAAGCATTAAAACACTATTTTGTATTTCGGCTTCTGAGGATGGATATATCATTTTTATTAGCAGCAAATGTGTTAGGATTATAATTGTTTCTCATACACAAGTCTCACGGTGTACAATACACAATATTTGGACATGTTTTTCCAACTCGAATTTATTTAGAAAAAATATATAAACGCCTTTATTTTGAAAGTTTTGCACTGTCTACATTGATAAAAAGTTGGTCGAGAATTCCTTTTTTATTTCAGTTTATAATTGCATGTGCTGGATAAAAAATAAGGGTGTAACAAACAACAACAAAAACCAACAAACAAGGCACATAAAGAATAACCAAAATCATAAGTCTACGATTTATAGCCGCAGCAAAAAATGTTAAAAAACATCAGGTAATGAAAATTTTTTTATAACTTTTTGGAAACGTTAAAAAAAGTTGTTAAAGAATGTGAATGAAGAAAAGGTGTATTTTACTCAAATTTTGTGTTGCCTTAAGTGAAAAGATTTTATAAGAAATCAATGTATTTATATAGATTTAGTACGATACATAGTCAAATTGTTTTCAATATTTAGAAAATATTTAATATCTACAAATATTGTCGTTGTTATTAAGTGTTCCATATGAAAATACGAAAACCTGGACTATTTGTTTTAGAACAGTATTGCGTTTATGAGCTGTGTGATAATATTTATTTTACTACCCGTTAGACTTTTAGTGCAGACATCTCTTATATACAAGACTGATATAAATAAAAAAAGAAAGACATTGGAAGAAACCTCCTGAAAATATATCATTGAGAAAAATCAAGATGAATTCATACGCTAATAATAAATATATGTAAAAAATACGTAAATAATAAAAAGAAAATAAATTTATTTTGCACCTATTATACCTTCAAAAATGTTTTGTTGAATTTCTGTGGGCTTATGAAATTATTCGTCTTTCTTCAAAATTAAACAGATAAACATTATTGAGGGAACTATTGATTTAGCGTTAATTAAGAGAATTTCTTCAGTTTGCATTTCTACATGAAAAATAGAAACTTATGTTTGAGTTAACTTCTACTTAACTTATTTTTAAGTTAACTATATAACGGATCCTAAAAATATACATATAGAATATACTACACAGAATAATACAAATTGCAATCGTAAGAGTTTTATTTGTACACGTGCCGTAAATATACATTTAAGGAATGTTTCTTTAAAGTTTTTCTTTTCTTTTTCTCCTTTGTTTTCTTTGGCTTGTTTTTAATGATTTTTTCCCTATATTCCCTAGTATTATATTGTTAATCTTAGTTCAGATTAAATATAGATATTTTCTATGCCACTTACTATCTAATATTACCTTCAGATATACCAGGATGGCGAACTATTGGCACGCGTGCCATTGATGACACGGCTCAATATTTTGTGCACACCATCGATAAAAACGATCAACTGCGATTGATTCTTCAATCAAGGAACTTTCAGTGAGATTTTCTTGGATCAAGAATTATCGTAAGTGTTCAAGTTAATTATGTACTTGATGTGACATAATTTGATAAACTGAACTTGCCACAATTTGATTGGTTGGAAATGGAAGAATTTTTGAAGCGTAACTTATTGATTTCTAGTCTAGTTCAATAAGAATTCAAAACTTTATTGAAACAAAGAAATTGTTAGAATTGATTGAAACAGAAAGATTAACAAGCGCAATATAAGTAAAAATGCCAGTAACGAAATTTTGGAAGCACTAAATTCGTTTCCAGATACGTTTAACTGTTTGAAGAAGCATGCTCATATTATTTTAACCGTATTTTCATGGACCTATGCCTACGAGTCATTATTTTTATGTATGAATAACATTAAAGACTCACTTAGAAATCATTTGGCAGATGACTCCAATTCAGTATGCATTCTGCTAAAAATAACATCTTACCCAATCCTAATATAATTTATGTCTTTTAATCTGCAACAGCAGAAATCATACTAATGTTACTTTATATAATTTGAAATACACGTTTAACTGAGACATTTACTACTATAAAATACAAAATGTATTTTTCTGTAGGAAATAAAGAGCCTCGTGTGTTGTTAGAATATAGTTTTATTATTTTACCAATAATCACAATTAAAAATTATTTGAAGGCACGTCTATACCTCATTAAGCATTTCTTTAGAAAAAATGGCACGTTGATCTATAAAGGTTCGCCACCCCTGACATATTCAATAGTTTTGAGCCCAGCCAGATTTTATGTTCATCAGCTCTTTACTTGGTATTCCTTCAATGGGTGGTGTAACGGGTTTCTTCTGTGAACCTCCTACTAATCCTCTTGGGAAAAACCAATTTCTTTAAATTTTATTCAAATGAAAATTTTCTCCTGTAGAAGTTGTGACTTATGCAAATCAAGGTTTACATTTAACCCGCGGTCACTCGCGCCTGTTTTTGCTACCGCCGTTACTCCGGGGTGTAGAGAACACCCCAAACTTTTAACACGTGTATTTAATTATGAAAATAAAATTAAGTCATTATGATACATATTTATAAAGTACAAGATGTTTTTTGTATTATACAAATAAAATTATTAAATTTATTGCATACAAATGAGACTAACATTAATTTAAATTAAGCATACAAAATTTTCACATTTTAAGACACATAATTTTATATTTTTTCATAATCCAAAAAAACGTATATACCAGTAATAAATATACTTTATAATTAATGAGATAATGATATCAGAAAGTATAGAAAAATAATATTTTAATCATTTTCCAAACATTCAGAGCAGATTTGTATACAAATGCTCAATTTCCCGCGGGAATTCTCAGCCCCTCAGATAAACTTTTGAAGGTCATTACTTTCCCAATCGTTGGAGAAAGAGGATTGCATCAGGCCTGAGGGTTCAATGACCTAAAATGTCAGCTCAGAAAAATTGTGTTCTGCGCTTTTTTTACAATCCTGGGAGGATTTTGTTGTTGCTGGGGTGTACAGAACACCCCGCGCGAGTGATCGCGGGTTAAGTATTTACTTTTAGGTTCGATAGAGGGAGAGAGGTTAGAAGTTAGAGATTAACGTAAAGTAAAATAAAGCTAGTCTAGAGTGATTCGTAGATTATTTTATTAATATTAAAAATTGAATGTTGACGATTTGGTTAATTAGATGTTTAACTTAGAATGGAGTTTGCCAAGGCATTCCCAGTGTAAGTGATTCAGTTTAAATAAATATTAATTATCTCTTCTACCTCACTTTTTCTCCTATACTTACTTAAAGGTTTATTTTCTAACCTGGGTGGTTGAGATTTGTTAAGTTGTTGAGACTTGTTAATAAATTATATTTCTTTTGACTATGGCTAATCTTCCTTCTAACAGGACACTGATGGATGGTAGAGCCTATCAATCCCACTAAGATTATCAAAGTAAACAAGGAGCTTATAAAGTAATATTTTCCTATATAAAACGCAATTGTTTGTATAAAAACATACTTAGGCGTATCGAGTAAAATCAAAGAAGTAACAGGAATATAGTATAATACTTTTGATCTAGAAAATCATTTAAGCTGCAATCATAAAAGGGATGTTACCTAAATTAAATCTCTGAAATTTTAGGAAACTCGGACTGGACTTCAAAGAATTTTCTCTATCGAGAAAAAGTAGAAAACCTGACAAATGACTTCTTAGAGTGCAGTCTTCACATTACACTGAAATTTAGTGACCCATAACTTTTTCCCTTCCTAAGACCGAATGTCAAAATAATTCAACGAAACTGTTACCAAAACCTATTTCGATGTAAGGATAATATACTATCGTTTGTTCGTTTTATACAAGAAGGTATTTCTCGCATCCCGAAACTAAAACAGAGACTAAAATGATATTTATTTCTTTTATTTCACTTCGAATAACTTTGTTTTTTCAGAGCAAAACAACTGGATTGGATTTCTAAAATATTAGATTTTAGCTACATAATTATTTTAGCATCATTGAGTCTTTTAACAGACAGTATAAAACGTTTTATTTTTTCTTTTTAATATTCATTTTTCCTTTTTCTTTTGTATGCGTAATTTTAACTTTTTTTTTAAGTTTTTTTTTCTAAGGATTCTGGTAAACATTAAATCCTAACAATGCATTTTTAATTTTTCCCATTAAAATTTTTTA